>JBAMJV010007378.1:0-98948 GCA_037951105.1 Echinarachnius parma
GATGGGTTGTCGATGGGGGGGGGGGGGGGGGGGGGGGAAGGAGGACGAATAAACTCAGTTTGTATTGATCCACGGTCCACCACGCGGAAACGTGATGTGATGCATGAGGCGAGCAATAGGGTTGAAAAAGTAAAAGTGCATTTTCCCCCCCACTTCATGATTAGAATTGCGCATGAGTGGGGTACCCCTTGTTGCAGGTGTGGGTCCATTGCAACACAAATCCAATATTTGATTATGTATACATGCCATTTTAAATTGATACAGGCATGTGGGTGTTTGCCCTAAAGCAGCTCTTTGACCTTTAAGAGGATGACATGTCCACATTTACTTAGAAAATATCAGTTTGCAAAATCTGCACAAATGTTGTCATCTTGTGACTATTTATATATGATATGATATAGCTTTTAATAAAGTGTTGCTTTTTTGTAAACATTCATGCACATCTATCTTCTCCTAATATGAATCAGGTGATGAATTTTTTTTTCAGTGATCCATAAACTGTGGTAATATTTACTGTGGGAGTTATTTAATTTGGATATAGACATGAATAAGAAATGAACTCCCAGTGAAAGCAATTTCATAAGAAGTTGTGTGAATGATGATGATGATGTGTGTATACTACTACACATAATATGTATGTCTGTGAGAGTCTTGTGTATGTATGTATGTGTCGTTTATGTCAGTATTGTACCAATTTCACCTGCTGTTTGGCCAAAATGCATTGAGCAGCCTAATCTTTATTCACCATCTAGATAAATAATAGAACAATGGAGAGAGGTGAACAGAGAGAGATGAGAAATAGGAATGAGAAATATAGAGTGGGTGGATGGGTGGGTGGATGGATGGACGGATGGATGGATGGATGGATGGATGGATGGATAGATGGATAGATGGATGGATAGATAGAAACAAATATCTGAAGAAAAACGGGTAGAGAAATTTATACCAGAAAGAGAGATAGAAGGAGACTGAGAGAGAAAAATATGCATGAGCATAAGGCAAGGTTCCTAGTCTATGTCATCCAGCCTGCTTGTACATGTGCATGTCACACTACACAATAGGATGGGACAATATAGGAGGGAGAGGGATATCCAGACTTAGGGGGAAATTCTTCAATTTAATTGTTTTCACTTACTTGTATTTGTCAGTTTGTAGGCTGGGGTCTATGACCAATGCAAGTTATGGGGAAAAGTCAAATACAAACTGAATTATGGAAAGATGCAGTGTTGATTCATTGTCTAATCACTGAGGGACACCTACACAGGTATGATTGGTGCCTTTAATTGGGAAATTTTCAGAAGGGCGCATATATTACCACAGGATGTGGCGGTTTAGGATGCAGTGAAGCATTGTCATGTAGCCTCAATCCTCATGTCATCAGAAATGAGGTGAACAGAATGATATGAAGGTGTAAGGAAAAAAAACATGGTTGAACCCTTCAACATGATCTGATTTGAGTATAACATGCATTCTCCATAGACCCTAGATCAAGTAGTTTCTAAACCAGTCCTGAAGACCCAAAGGCATTTCCCTCTGGAGACAAACGAAGACTGATTATTCTTTTAAAATTCTATACATATTGAAAGAATAACTGCCTCTGCAAAGGACAAGGCTGTGTTTCTATGTGACCCAGTTATGTTGCATTGGTATGTTCGATGCGATGAGGCCTCCTCAATTATTAAGTCTTCCTCAAGGGTTGGACAAAATCAATTCTTTAACATGCTTGTCAAAGTGTCTCATTCTATATTTACTTGAGGGTTTTTTGTGGTTAGGGAAGATTTGTTATTATGGGAAGTTCTCTGTATGGTCCAATGTAGCTCTGTTCGATGGGGTGTAAAATATCCAGCACACATGAAGTATGCAACGTCAGGACTTTTTTTGTGTGCAAGAAATGGAGGTTGGCAAAATATGTGCAAAAATAATACCAAGCAAAAATGTTCCTTTTTAGCTCATCCGGCCCGAAGGGCCCGATGAGCTTATGCCATGGCGTTGCGTCCGGCGTCCGTCCGTCCGTCCGTCCGTCCGTCCACAATTTTCAAAATGCTTCTTCTTCGTTATTTTTCAACCGATTTTGATTCTGATTGTTTCATAAGATAGGGCTAGGAAGGGGATTTAAAACTTCTACACAGAATCGTGAAATTCAATATATATGCTAATTTATGCAAATTTATTCGAAATCACAAAAAATGCTTCTTCTCCTTCATTTCTTGACCGATTTTGATTTGATTTGATTTATCTGGTAGAGCTAACTTTGGTACACTAAACTTCTACACAGAATTTTGAAATTTTTCTCCATTAATTAATTATGGTAATTTATGCAAATTTATTCCAAAAATCACAAAAAATGCTTCTTCTCCTTCATTTCTCGACCGATTTTGATTTGGTTTGCTTTATCTGGTAGAGCTAACTTTGGTACACTAAACTTCTACACAGAATTTTGAAATTTTTCTCCATTAATTAATTATGGTAATTTATGCAAATTTATTCCAGAAATCACAAAAAATGCTTCTTCTCCTTCATTTCTCGACCGATTTTGATTTGGTTTGCTTTATCTGGTAGAGCTAACTTTGGTACACTAAACTTCTACACAGAATTTTGAAATTTTTCTCCATTAATTAATTATGGTAATTTATGCAAATTTATTCCAAAAATCACAAAAAATGCTTCTTCTCCTTCATTTCTCGACCGATTTTGATTTGGTTTGCTTTATCTGGTAGAGCTAACTTTGGTACACTAAACTTCTACACAGAATTTTGAAATTTTTCTCCATTAATTAATTATGGTAATTTATGCAAATTTATTCCAGAAATCACAAAAAATGCTTCTTCTCCTTCATTTCTCGACCGATTTTCATTCTGTTTGGTTTATCTAATAGGGCTAGGTTTCATAAGATAGGGCTAAGAGGGGGATTTCAAACTTCTGTACAGATTCATGAAATTCATTATCTATGGTAATTTATGCAAATTATTCGAAATCACAAAAAATGCTTCTTCTCCTTCATTTCTCGACGGATTTTGATTTGGTTTGCTTTATCTGGTAGAGCTAACTTTGGTACATTAAACTTCTACACAGAATTTTGAAATTTTTCTCCATTCATTAATTATGGTAAATTTTTTTTTTTTTTTTTTTTTTTTTTTTTTTTTATTTAATTTTTATTTATTTTTCTATTTTTATTTTTTTAAATTTTTATTTTATTTTATTTTTTTTTTGTTTGTTTGTTTGTTTTGTTTGTTTTTGTTTTTTATTTATTTATTTTTTTTGACCAGTTGAAAAGTGTACCACATGAAATTTGCGATATTTGATGTTGCGAGATGGCGGATGAGCGCTACGTCATTGACGTTCTGGGGTGGTATTCTGTAAGGATCTTAGGAGGTGAAGTTGATCTTAAGAGCAACTTTGGTATTCTGTAAGTTGCTCTTAGAGTTGCTCTTAAGACCAACTCTGAAAAGTTGCTCTTAACTTAAGAGCAACTTTTCGAATATGTAAATGTATGCAAATATATGCAAATAAGCATCCTAAGATAAGAGGTATTCTGGAGATGAAGATAAGAGCAACTTTTTGATCTTATCTTAAGACTGCCTACAACCAGTCTTAGTTTGAATTAAACACAACAAAAATAGGAAGTCCCCCCTCATCAAAACAGCGTAACCTTTTAACGAAACGGTTTTGAGCAAAATAACTTGGCAGAATTGTTTCTACACTTATTGACTAACTTCTGTTTTAACATTAAATTGGTCCGTCAAGTCATGCATGAGTGAGTAACATTTTGACTCTTGTTACTTTTGATAAGTGACAATTTTGCCTTCAATTTGTGCTCACTCATGCATGACTTGACGGATCAATCTCATTTTCACAGAGAAGTTAGCCAATAAGTGTAGAAACAATTCTGCAAAGTTATTTTGCTCAAAACTGTTTTTACGCTATTTTGATTAGGGGGGGGGGGGGGGGAACTTACTTTTTTTGTTGTTTTTAGAACGCGTGATCAAATTTGGCCGACGAATTATTGTTATATCAACTTTGGCGGCGGCAGGAGCAGCTAAATCGCAAAGGTCAATTTTAAAAAGTAGAAGAAAATTCTCCCTCTATGATGCTCCTACAACTTTCGTTGCATTTTCGCAACGCACTTTGATGACATGTTTGACTGCAGTTGACGTAATGCAATTTTGGACGAATTATTCTGTTACTAGGTGTGGTACAGTGGGTACATCATAGAATTATGATATGAATAAACAAACAAACCCGTTTATAAACGGGTTGGTTTGTTTATTCATAATTAATTCTATGGGGTACACAGTTGCTAAGGCATAAGCATATTTTGCGCGCAAATTACTTATTGCGCGTTGTCGGTGCGCGCACGATGCGCGCAACACACTTTCATGTACCATCTATATTGCTCAGTAACATAATGATTGACTGAACTTGACTTCATAAATGCACGTTTTTATTATTGATCCTTGAGAGTTTGAGCAATAAATTGTATACGTGTCCGTATTTAAAACATGTAAAAATAAATATGAACAAATATTTTCTTCAAACACTTATAGATAAGCAGATATTATTACATCTCAATTACATCTTAATTCCATCTCAAGGAAATAAAGGACGCTTAAACTTATTTTTATTTTCTATGAGAGTTTGTTCAATTACACATTTCTTTATTAACTGAAGTTTGTTTAAATGAGTAATATGATTGCTGTTATAATGTCATACTGTTAAAAGATATGTTGTAGTACTGTAATATACTTTGCAACAATGTGAAAAAAGAATATCCATGAACGATATGAACCAAATCAATCAATCAATCAATCAATCAATCAATCAATCAATCAATCAATCAATCAATCAATCAATCAATCAATCAATCAATCAATCAATCAATCAATCAATCAATCCATCAATCGATCAATAAATCAATCGTGATGTGGCCACGTGGTATCTACTTGACAATTCTGCAAAATGATTAGTTGTTCATCAATGAAAACAAAGACGATGATTGGTCGAATGGTTATTAATGGGCGTGGCTCATGAATATTTATGAGCTAATTAATTATTCATTATTCATGCTAAGAGCAACTTACAGAATACCACTTAGGCACATCTTAGGGAGCTCTTAGAGTTGATCTTAAGGGCAACTCCTAAGAGCAACTCTAGGATGAACTTACAGAATACCACCCCTGGTTCCAAGTTGGAACACAAATTCTACAGCAGGGCAATTCCAAGCAAACGCCGTGACGGTCAGAGGGTGTTTCTCACAATGAAAGTCCAAATAACTCATAAAATCTAAATATCTAGAACCAACTTTTGATATGCATCTGTAACCACTATCCTACCAATAATTTACAATAGGCAAGAAAACCAAAATTCCCAATAAATTATTAATTATGAATATCAATATCTGCCGTAACACCGTGACGGCAAAAAGACATGGGTTTCTTACATGCTAAGAAACTAAGTAAACTCTGTGAACTACAGGAACATTTTGCACTTTTGTCACATTGATTCTTTGTACTAGACATCAAGCTAGAACATCCAAATAAAAATGTAGACAAAATCCAATGCTCATAGTAAATATGATATCATAAATGTATTTATGCACTGTAACGCCGTGACTGTAACGCCGTGACCTCTGAATTGTACATGTTATATATATGGGAGATATTAAAGAGATGAATAATATGATATAATTTTAATGTAGTGATCCAGAAGCAATAAAGAACTAGATGAATGGGTGATATAACCAAGATGCTATTAAATGATCATCCGCATGACACAAATTTGCAGCACAGCGCCCTCTATTGATCAAAAAATCTTTTAGGACATAATTGAAATTCTTATCTATTTCAGAAGTTAGTTAATGGAACCATCAAATATTAAAACCAAAATACATACTTAAATGTAACAATGAAATATGAGACCTTTGACATCTGACCTTTGACCTTGTTTCTCAAAATAACATACAAATGTTTAATTTTTGGTCTGCACAGTGCATATTTGCAAGTGATTTGTTTCATGTAACACGATTTCAGAGTTAGTAAATGTTTGTTTTTGAATTGGTAATTATCCGAGTGATCTTTGACCTGTGCCCCAAACAGTTTCAGAAAATTGTCTTTTGCCTACAGTACTCTTTCTAACATTGATTCTGGAACTTAATTGTGAGAACAAAACACAACAACAATATTTTGACCTGTTGACCTATGACCTCCCATGACACCATTCCCTAATCAGGTCATATACTTCACTGGACGCATACCAGTATTATTATCATGTTATCCTTCAAGGATTCTCAAACTATCTTGATAATAATATAATTTTTGCATATTTGTTAGCTATGTGACCTTTGACCTTTGACCTCATGGACCAAAATCATATCCAATAATCCGTACCTCTAAATACATGGATTGTACAAAGTTTGAACGAAATCCATCCAACGATTCTTGAGATATTGCACCAAAAAAAACACTGATGTACAGATGCACATACAGACAGACAGACATACAACCCATACACATAATGTACATGACTCGGGTAACTTTGAGATGGAAACATTATCAACTGACCCTATTCATATAATTATAGCATGAGCAATGCCCAAGCATACCTACAAAAAATATCTTACACTATTTGATTATGTCTACTGTGTTATGTCAATGGGAATCCAGTAGGTAGCGTCACGGCGTTACACAAAACGTAACGCCGTGACCAAATTGATATTGATTATATTAATAAGTAGTAAAAGATAATGCTGCTATTCAGCATGCATATTATAGCCCTATGGGCTAATACAGAGAAAACAAAAAATTATTTCATTCCCATTCATATTTTTCCAGAAATATTAAAAATATATGTTTTTAGTGTAACGCCGTGACATATTAATGATTGTAAATGAGACAGTCACTGAAGCGGAACGAAGAGCGAAAATGACGAAATTGATATTTATCTGAAAAATTGAAGCAATGATCCTATCAACACTGAAATAAAATTTTATGAAAACTCCTTTTCGCAGTTCTTTTATGCTTAATATTTAATTGAATGTTTTGTGAAAATAACTGAAAATTAATTTATGCTATATATTAACAATAAAATAATAGTTTACAATTTTTTTTTTCAAAAACAAAATACATTTTTGGAAAGTTCAATCTTTTAGCTTTCATTTGATACCAAATTTGTTATGGTACAACGAATTTGAAAAATCAGTGGTTATGTCAATGTTTGCTTGGAATTGCCCAGCATTCTTATTATCCTGTTAAAGTATTTTTTGTTCTATTTTATTGTTCTATTGCTTTATGAATAATAAGGCTATGAATTTGTTATTCATAATGCACAATTTATCAATATTTTGAAAGTTTTTGTAAATAAAAATATATTTTCATTTTCTGATTTTATCAAATTGTTCCTATGCAGCCTGCTCAAATGCCAGGGGAAATGCCTCGGCAAATTGGCAACAAGACGGAGTGCGCCCTCTTGGGACTCGTGCTAGACATGGATGAGTACTATCAGGTGTCCCGTGACCAGTGGCCAGTGGAGTCGTATGCGTGTGTGTACACCTTCAACTCATCCCGCAAGTCCATGAGCACCGCCATCCCGCTGCCTGAGGGGGGCTACCGCCTCTACTCCAAGGGTGCCTCTGAAATCATGCTTGCAAAGTAAGTTTCGCCCAAATTGCTTAAAGTGATCCATTAACTTTATATTTTTTCCCAAAAGTAATATTTGAGACTTCAATCGTATACCAATTTCATTGTAAGATACTTGAGAATGATATGTGAGATTATCATACAAAAAGAATAATGTTTACCTAGTGAAAACAGAGAAAATCAATGTCTGATTTTATCCCGATCGTTCGTGTGAAGTATCGG
Source organism: Echinarachnius parma (assembly GCA_037951105.1). NCBI lineage: Eukaryota > Metazoa > Echinodermata > Echinoidea > Clypeasteroida > Echinarachniidae > Echinarachnius > Echinarachnius parma. The sequence continues at coordinate 7,854 of JBAMJV010007378.1, forward strand.
AATTTGAATACTCTTGAATACGGTCGAAAGCATCCATAGACGCTTTCAAATTTAATCTTATATCCATAATTAGGCAGACATTTGATCAATCAAAACTCATTTCATTCTTCTGTTACCATAAGCCAAAGAACAAGGTGCAAGAGAAGTGTGTGAAAGCTCCAAGTAATTTTGGTTGAATTTTACTTGAGAATGATATGCGAGATTATCATAAAAAAAAGAATGTTTACCTAGTGAAAACAGAGAAAATCAATGTCTGATTTTATCCCGATCGTTCGCGTGAAGTATCGGAATTTGAAAACACTTGACTACGGTCGAAAGCATCCATAGACGCTTTCAAATTTAATCTTATATCCATAATTAGGCAGACATTTGATGAATCAAAACTCATTTCATTCTTCTGTTACCATAAGCCAAAGAACAAGGTACAAGAGAAGTGTGAAAGCTCCAAGTGATTTTGGTTGAATTTTACAAAGTTAATGGATCACTTTAAACCAAGGATTTTACAGTTCTATGGCATTTGTGTACCTATATTGTTTTGTGCAAATATGTGACATTGTCACTCAAATAGTTAAGAAATGTTGTGTGCTGAGAGACTATGTAAGCACTACAAGTGGCATACCCTGGCGTGACACTATCTGTGATGGATCTGGACATGGATCCAGCCATTCCGTTTTCAAGGCAAGGAGACTGGTAAAAGAAGCCACACACGTGTAGAAGATGTTTCACATTTGGTTTACCTTTCAACATTTTTGTTGGGAGGTGGTAAACAGTCACAGCAAAACATCCTGGCAAAGTGAATCAACCCTCTATCCACAATTTGTTCCTGATCAGAGGTGACGCCATCTTGGATGAGTCTGGACATGCCCAGCTCTTTCCTGCCAGATCAAAGAGGAGTTGGTGTATGGGGTCTTAGAGAAGTGGTTTTGTCTTTTAAAACTTGTGTCATTCTCACATGTGTGCTGGCAAGTAATTTAACCCCTTGACTACGGGAACCGGGTGAGTTGTGTACAATGTCTATGGGATTTCAGAAACTCATAGGGAACGGGTTAATCTTCTCATCCAATATCTTGTCTTTCCAACCCACTCGGGTGTGACAGCTTCCTGGACGAGTCTGGCCATGCCCAACCATTCTCTGTGGCCAGCAAGGAGAAGGTGGTGTTAGGCCATATAGAAGTGGTTTTATCCTTTACAACTTTGGGCCATTATACTGACAAATGTGCGGGCAAGTGATTTAGCCTTCTAATCCCAAATCCAGCATGGAGAAAGTGGTGATCGAGGTCTTGGAAGAGTGGTCTTATCCTCTAAAAACTTTGAGCCCATTAGTCTCACCAATGTGCTGGCAAGTGATTTAGTCTTCTCACCGCAAATCTTTTCTTTGCAACCCTTATCAGGAGTGACTCCATCCTGTACGAAGCTGGACATGCCCAGCCGTTTCCTGCGGCAAGCAAGGAGAAGGTGTTCAAGGAGGTCTTAGCGAAGTGGTTTTATCCTTTAAAACTTTGGGCCATTATTCTCACAAATGTGTTAGCAAGTGAATTCATCTTTTTATCTTGTCTTTCCAAACCATTCAGGTGTGGCTCCATCCTGGACGAAGCTGGACATGCCCAGCCGTTCCCTGCGGCAAGCAAGGACAAGGTGGTGAAGGAGGTGATAGAGAAGTGGGCCTCAGAGGGGCTTCGGACCCTGTGCCTGACCTTCAAGGACATCACGAGGGACAAGCCCACACCATCTTGGGACCTCGAGGGTACTGTGGTCAAAGATCTGACCTGCATTGCCCTTGTTGGTATCGAAGATCCAGTCAGAAACGAGGTATATACAGACAATCCCTATTCTTCTTTCCTTGCTATATAATAAGCTGGGAATTGAACTTATTATTGGATGTGAGTTGAGTTGGAAATGATCAAGTTAAAGTTTAGATTACATATGGCTTGTTAATGTAGTCTTGGACACAAGCTTATCACTACATCTCCATCTCCTTTTAGTCTCAATCACTTGTTATGTACCATTTGAATTGTATGTAATTTTATTTTATATGAGTACTCAAATAGTTGGGCCTCAAATACAAGCACATGCTGCTATTATTTTTAAATGGACATTGACTAAACTGAAACTGAAACTACAGAAATTAGGGACATGTTGGGCTGAGAAAAACAAAGTTCCTCATGTTAACCCAGTCAAGTACCAGCTCTATAATCGAGGCTTTGTTTTGGATTCTGATTTGGAAATCTCATGAGCCATATGTTGAATAAATGAAATGAGCAAAGAAAAATAGGCTTCACCGGGAATTGAATATGAGACCTCTGGGTTGCTAGACCGGTGCTCAATCATCGATCCACAAAGACCCTTGAATGGGGGTACTTCCCATGAAAACCTTTTCAATGCTCATAATAGCCGTATGTAGAATAAATGAAATCAGCAAAGAAAAATGGGCTTCGCTGGGAATTGAGCCCAAGACCACTGGATTGCTAGACCGGTGCTCAACCATCAAGCCACAAAGACCCTTGAATGGGGGTACTTCCCATTAAACCCTAATCAATGCTCGTAGTAGCCGCATGTTGATTAGATACTGTTGTTTTATTTCAGGTTCCTCCGGCCATTGCCAACTGCCAGAGTGCTGGGATCACTGTGCGCATGGTCACTGGTGACAACGTCAACACAGCGCGCTCCATCGCCATCAAGTGCGGCATCCTCAACCTAAGTGAAGACTTCCTGGTTCTGGACGGGCGAGAATTCAATAGGAGGATCACAGAAAACGGGGTGGTGAGTTCTACAAACGCTTTGTTCTGTAGCTATACAATGTTTACTTGTACAACCATTGTCTGTACAAAGCTACATGTAACTGTATTGCAACATAAAATGTGCACAGTATGTGAATTACATTGAATATGTACTCCCAACTGAATTTCTAACAAGTACTGAGAATATGATAATGGTATTTGAATGTGTAAACATGTTTAGAGCACTTGCTTATTGTAGTTTAAATTTGACTGCAAACAATCTTTAGATCAAGCATCATCTGCTGGACCAAAACTGGCCAATGCTCTTCTGGTCATTATCTCACCGATTGCCTAGCACATTGTGGTTCAGGGCATTATGCACAGCAAAACAAATTGTTTTATAACTTTCTTCTTTTCCTTTAAATATTATTAGATCAAGCAGCATCTGCTAGACAAGGTCTGGCCGAGGCTCAGGGTCCTGGCCCGCTCCTCACCCACTGACAAGCACACCCTGGTCAAGGGCATCATCGACAGTAAGCTGACCCCGAACAGGGAGGTGGTGGCCGTTACCGGAGACGGTACCAATGACGCCCCTGCCCTCAAGAAGGCAGACGTGGGATTTGCTATGGTAGGTATTTCTTAACATTTGTAATGTTTTTTTTGTTTGTATATGTGTGTGTGTTTGTATACTGGCTTCCTTTTTAGTTTGTCCATTTGAGTGAGTTCTTGTGAGTGTGTGCATACCACACGAGTATGTTCATGTATGTCTGTTGCTGTGACCTGGGACTTCACAAAAATCATATATCGTAGTGCTTTTGAATATTTCATATACTGTATTACAATTTTATGTTTTAAACAAATGTTTATACATGGATATGAAAGTGAATGGAATTTATTATTTTGTATATGTTCTAATCTTATTTAAATACAACTATGATGAATTTGCAATAACATGTTAGGGGGTAATTGAGCACTTAACAAAAAAAACTATCATTCTAAGGCATAAACTGGAAACATTGATACGCAATTTTCGGAACGACATGCTCCCTCCCCACAGGTTATTACAATGAATCAGTAACAAACCATCTCATTTGTGCTCCTTCCAACCCCAGGGTCTAGCTGGCACAGATGTTGCCAAGGAGGCTTCAGACATCATCCTGACTGACGATAACTTCACCAGCATCGTCAAGGCCGTCATGTGGGGGCGCAATGTCTACGACTCCATCGCCAAGTTCCTCCAGTTCCAACTCACTGTCAATCTAGTCGCTGTAACTGTAGCTTTTGTAGGAGCGTGTATTATTAACGTAAGAATTCACCACTTTTAATGTTTTAAACAAAGAAACATGCTACTGAAAACTGCTTATCTACTTAAAAATAGCCTGTGTAATCAAATGAGAGTCATAAAAGTGCCTGAGCTTTTGATCTTAGTGGGATCTTCGTTGGAGGACGATTCTCCTTGATGTAAAAATGATTATTATTTTGTATAACTATTGCTGTAATGAATTCATCAATGAGATCATATAATATGTTAAATTATATGTACAAATTATTTTATCTTCTGTGCAAAAAATGTCAATATAATTTGTGATATTGTTTATGTTAATATGTTGTTGAAAATGTGGAAGATAAATGAATAAAATAAAATGAAATTCAATTAAATGAATGAAATCCAATCCAATCCACTTAACTCCTCTTCCCCCTACAGGATAGTCCCCTGCGTGCGATTCAGATGTTGTGGGTTAACCTCATCATGGACTCGTTTGCCTCCCTGGCCCTGGCCACCGAGATGCCAACACCGGCCCTCCTCAAGCGCAGGCCCTACGGCCGCACCAAGGCGCTTATATCCAGAATTATGATGAAGAACATTATAGGACATGCATTGTACCAGCTTGTTATTATATTTACTATTCTTTTTGCGGGTGAGTACACACAGATTCAGCTCCATTGTCAAGCATTACAACTGTAATGACATAGTTATAATAATAATAATAAATGACATTTATAAAGCGCTTAAATCTGTTTATTATAGCCACTTAAAACAAGAAGGAATTTCCACCAACACTTCATTATTGATTAGAAATTGTCCAGCACATTGGCATTGCCATTTGTTTATGAGAAATAAGTGAAAGAACGTTGAAAATAGGTTAACCGATAATTGACCACTTTTTGTGATAGGTAACTGTTTTGTAAATAACCAAACTACTACTCAGCACTAATGGGTACTGTAATGTTGTTCCTTGAAATGCTTGACATATCTTGTTAAGACTCATCAACTAAAGCAATAACCGCCTGATTTTCACCTTCAATTGTTATTGTCTACATCCCATTTTGTCCGCTAGCAAAGTGAGCAAAATTCATGAGTCACATGAAGGGACCTCTGGCAAGCCTACGCACCATTTGACCATCATCTTCCAAACCTTTTGTCTCCTCACAGGTCCGCAGCTATTTGATATAGATGATGGATCGCAAGAAGGGCCTTCTGGCAAGCCTACCCAACATTTTACCATCATCTTCAACACCTTTGTACTCATGCAAATTTTCAATGAAATCAACTCGCGCAAAGTGCACGGCGAGCGCAACGTCTTCTCTGGCATACATACCAATCCCATTTTCCTCATAGTTATCATTGGCACTCTTATCACACAAGTAAGTGGGCTACTTTGATTCACTCTCAAATATTTGCTGTTATATGAGCAGTGTTGTAGTTAAATCTGGCCTCAAGGCCATTTTTGTCAGCGGACTCGGGGACTCGACCCGAAGCGATCCGAGGCCAAATGTAAAATGATTGGGATGATGATGTTTGATGGGGGCCTCGGCCTCAGAAATGTTAGACTTGTTAGACCTTTGATTCATTAAAAAATATACTTTAGAGCACTCAAAAGACTGAAAGTTTTATCTGAAAAGGTACTGTAATTATCAGTCATCCTTAAATAATGAAAATACCAGAAAATATTGAAAATATGAAGATTTTCCTGAAATTTGCAGAGGGTAGTCCCTTGTGTGGAGTTTCATGTATGGTTTCTGTTTCTCCTATAAGGAGACACCTGAGAATTAAAAAAACCATGTGAACTGAAAGATATAATTATAGGATCATGATTTATAAAAAAAATAATCCAGAAAAAATAAATAAGATTTGAAATAGAGCCAATTGTTTTTTTCAGTTCATGTCCACTTTCCCGTGGAAATGCCCATAAGATATTGGTAGCATAATTGACCAGTTCAGTAGAGTTGGGTAACATAGCGTTCAGCTCAATAGGACTGGCGCTGGATGAGTGGTGTTGGTGTCTTTTTCTTCATCATCCTCTCACTGAACAAACGGTAACATTCTACTTTTCACCCTCTCTTGCCCATTGTGTAGGTTATTTTAATAGAGTTTGGTAGTATAGTGTTCAGCTCGACGGGGCTGGCGCTGGACGAGTGGTTGTGGTGCTTCTTCCTTGGCATCAGCTCGCTGCTTTGGCAGCAGTTGGTTGCCATAGTACCAACAAGTAGTCTGCCGCGACTCTGCTCGGTGGGAGGCGGTGGGGAGCCGGAGCAGCTACCAGTCATCACACCAACGGACGACCCAGACCACCCAGACCGGGTGGACAGGCAGAGAGCCCAGATCCTGTGGATGAGAGGCCTCACCAGGTTACAGCAACAGGTATGGACAACGCTTTTTGTGTTGCAAGCTTTTAACATTGATCATAGGGCTTTGCCAGGGACCTTTCTTTCTTTTGTTTTACCTTTTCATGTTCTTTCAGACAACCTTAACCAGAAACTGTTCAATCATAAATGCATTTCATGCTACAGGAACATGTGTAGAGGGTGATATTTGTGTACAGAGATTTTGTTATCAGTAGGGTCTGGGAGTTGTTTCGTTAGTCAAACTAAAAACTAAAACATTCAACCATTATATGATAATAAAATGATGCGGTTAGAGAAACAGATAATAAGGGATACTTCTCATATTCCAAGATCTGACAAGATTTCCGTCAAATAATAATGTTAGGGACCATCTTTTCCTTGTAATTCTAATATTCCTTTAATCAATCTTTTAAAGAAAACACATTTCAAACATTATTTAAACAAATGATGAGGCTGCAATAATGGGTAGATAACAGCACAGGGTAATGTTCGTGTCCAAATATATGTTTAAATTGAAATAGGGAGGGGGAGTTGAGGGGGGTGATGATTTGTAGAAATTCTCCTTCTATTCTTTTAGTTGATATCAATTAGAATAGTTGAATCATTATAACAGCAATACAAAATATTAACATTAGATTTAATTCAACCAATATTTACAAAATAATTCAACTGTTATCAAAACATTGCAGGTTATAGCAACTGGTTGGGTGGGCACTGTTCACGTCCAGAAAGATATCTATTGCCATGGCAACCTGCACGGACTACATCCAGACATATTATGCCCGGATAACAGGGTATGGGCGGGCATGGATTGTGTTGTGGATTTGAAACCCCGGGTTTGTCCGCATTTGGTAGAAAGACTTTTGCAGCCAGTTCCCCATTTTGTTTTAATATAGTTGATTTAACCCTTAACACCCGTGCTAGGTATAATTTGCATAGCATCCACTCTGCAGAGCTGTACCTTGGGCACTGTCAAAGTTAATTTAAACTATATTTTGCATTAAATTAAAACTTGGGTTAAATTTAAGCCTGGATTAAATTGCAACATATGACAATCTTTAGCAATTCATGGACTAAATTCAACCAATGGGCCAAATTTGGAATGATGGACTGTGTGTTAAATTTGGGTCGACGTGTCAGAGAAGAGTTATATTGACAGTTTAGGAGAGCAATATTCAAAGAAGGGTACAATGAACCACCTATGTATTCATTTAGTGGGTATTGGGTTATTTATGCAGATCTAGAATGGCTAGTCTATCTACTCTTACAGATTTCTGGGTCGATGGGTAACATTTCTTCTCCTCTTTATCTCTCTTAATTTTGTTGCTTAGTTAGGGAGTTCAAATCATAAATCAGACATATTCAGTGCTTTGATTTTAAATTGAATTCACACATTGGCACTGCATGCTATTATTAGTTGAAATACAAGACAATTTTTTTATCGGGGATCCATTTTGTAGATTGGTGTATTAGTAGACTTGTAGTATTTCTCATTTCATAATGTCATTTCATTTGTCAAAATATTGAATTCAGATTTTCAGATTTTCTGAGATCACATTTTGAGCTCGTAAAGATAACATGAAGATAAATGAAACAAATATTGGGGCATTCTGTATTAATTAATTTGCCTGAAACAAGAAAAACTGAATTAGCAAGATCAATATTAGATTAGACATGCAGAAATAATTTATTTCTATTTCTTTATTCTTTAGTTATTATTAATATGTAACATTGCAAATGAAATTGTGATATATGAAATAAGTGAAATTTTGGTAGAAATATTGATTTTTCTAAGTAAAAAAGTAATATTCACTGCAAGTTTGAGATGTGCAAAAGGAAAGAAGAGGGATGATATAGTTTGCATTTATAGGTAGCTACAATCGATTAGCATTCCTGTTAACTTCATTGCAGTTGGATCATGAATGCAAAAGTTTTGTTTTCCTGTGTCTTCTAGCTTTCCCTTCACTATCTATCCTCTCTGTGTCAATTGTTCAGTCCTTCCCAAATCTCACCCTCTTTCTATCTTAATTTCCTAAACATCAATTTACATTCTCCACTTTATAACCCCTCTCTTCTTCACTTCCCTCGTATGATGCACTTTCCTCCTCTCCATCACTCTTTACCTGTCCTCTCATTCTTCTCGCTTTCTTCTTTCTCTCTTCTTCTTTGATCATTGTCTCACTTTATTAACCTTCTGTCTTTCCTATTTCCTAAACATCAATTCGCATTCTCCACTTCATAACCCCTCTCTTATTGACACCCCTTTGTCATAACCCCTCTCTTATTGACACCCCTTTGTCATAACCCCTCTCTTATTGACACCCCTTTGTCATAACCCCTCTCTTATTGACACCCCTTTGTCATAACCCCTCTCTTATTGACACCCCTTTGTCATAACCCCTCTCTTATTGACACCCCTTTGTCATAACCCCTCTCTTATTGACACCCCTTTGTCATAACCCCTCTCTTATTGACACCCCTTTGTCATAACCCCTCTCTTATTGACACCCCTTTGTCATAACCCCCCCCCCTTATTGACACCCCTTTGATTATGCTCTTTTCTCCCCTCCATCATTCTTCACCTGTTTCTCTCATCTTCTTGAATTGTTATCTCACTGTATTAACCCATTTTGGATGGTGCCTCAATATATTGGAAAATGTGTGTCGTACCAAAAACAAATCATCCTCAAATGGTTAAAATGCTGTCTTCTTTGTCACTTCTACATCTGATCTGATTTACCTAGTACCCATTTTCTTCCCCCTATTCTACCAAATTATCAAGCATGTTTTATATTTCCATTGTCTCTCTTTTCACTTAACATCTGTTGCTCATTATTTCATCTGTAGTTAGTCTTTTCTCTCTATCATCTTTCATTCAACCATTTCTCCCCCTTACCTACCTGCCTTTCTCATATTGTCCATCTGCTTCTGAATACCATGTCTGCTGTTGTTTCTTTCTCTGGTCCTTTTCTCAATCTTGGCCTTGAGCTGTTTCTCTTCCTACCACCATTCAACCATTTCCTCCTGTCTGGTTTTCATCAATTCATCTTTCTATTCCTTTTCCTTGTGTCTTCTCTATTCTTATCTCCTCTTGTCCGATTTACTCTCTTTTTCTACTTCCTGATTCCTTTCTCTTTCTGTTTTCATATTCTCTTTTCTTAATTCTGTTGTTCTCGGCATACTTTGTGTTTTGTCTATGTTTATGCATCTCTCCACCCCCTCCCCCCTCTCTCTCTATACCCCCTCCCCCCTCTCTCTCTATACCCCCTCCCCCCTCTCTCTCGATACCCCCTCCCCCCTCTCTCTCTATTTCCCTCTCCCCTCTGTCTCTTACAAGTTTTGCCTTTCTCTTTTCTCTCTCTTTATTCATCTCTGCTTCTCTCTTTCATTCTTACATTGTATCTGCGTCAATCATTCTGTCATTGTCTTCTCGCCGTGTCTCTCTGACTCTCTATGTCTCTCACTGTCTTCTCCATCTCTGCATGTCTGTGTCTGCCTCTGTCTGTCTCTCTATGTCTCTTTCTCTGTCTCTCTGCGTGTCTCTGTCTGTCTCTCTCTGTCACTCTCTCCCTCTCTCCATCATGTCATTAAGTTCCTGATCTACAAAGCAATACTTCCTGGCTGTTGTTTATTATGGCTCTCTGCATGGTCTGTCAGATCTTAGCCCCATTTATACCCCTTGTTTCTAGGTGCTTCCTCCAATCTGTACAGACTGCCTGCTTCATACCCGCGATCCCGCCAACAATTATAGTTTCATTATTCATTTCAGTTGTGAATGTGGTTGCTCTCTATTACATCCTCATTTAAAGTATTTTAGTTGTTAATAGTTCCATCTATTTAGTCTGACTCAATTTTATTATTATTTTTGTTGGTTCGATTCTCTTTCTTTTTATTTCTATAAATTAAAAAGATGAATGGAGATTTTAGTGAATGGAAGAAAAGAGATACACTAGACTAGAACAAAGTTGAAATCTACAAAAAACAGAAAATACCCCTCCCAATTCCCAACTTATCCTAGCTTTGTTTTATTTTGTTTGTTTTTGTTGCCCCGTTGCAGTTTTTTTGCTGCATCTTATTCCAAAGGCATATTTGATTTTAATTTCAGTTTCAGTTTTAGCTTCTTGTTTTGTCTTGAAGTTTTTCTTGAAATAACAACCAACAGCACAAAATGTAATCAGTTTCCTTTGAAGACTTCCCAGATGAATACAGGTAACAATGTAGAAAATACTGCAGGGAAATTGTTAATGTCAAGATAAAAATGGAAGGAATATTATTCTTAGATATCTTTGTAATAAAGGCTAGAGCTCGGAGGGTGAAGATTCCTTTTTTAAAGTAGTGTATGCAACTTATGTTCAGATATTGAGGAACTTTAATACATAAGAATATCCCATGATTGCTCATCATTCTATAGATGTATTTTCAGTAACAAGAAAGTTGATTTTCATTTTTTTTTTAATAGTATTCTTGTAACATTTCACATATGAAGTCATGTAATGTATTATGTTTGAAAGCATTTCAGTTCACCACTCCTCATGCAAGAAAAAAGAAAAGCTGCTATGAAAATAAATGAGTGTGTTTTTCTCAGTAATTTTAACATGTGGTTGCTAACTGACTTACAAAACTAAAATCGTTTGCAACATTGATTGATTTATTCTACTCATAATTCAAAGCTTATTAAAAAAGATACTGACATTTTTTGCCGTAGAGGAATCACAAAGCTTGATTTATGATGTACTCATTGATGTTCTTAGTGGTTAAGAAGAATGTTTGTCTTGAAATATCTTGTAACATTCTTTTCTTTGCTGCTTGTTATTAAACTCATACCAGTTTAATCATGGGGGGCAGTTCTTTTTTCCCCCCTCAAATTCTCAGTTCACCATTATCAAGCCATGTCACGTTTACACAATTATCAGTCATGCTGATCAATCCAAAAACATATAATCATGCCTTTTTTTCTGGCAATTTCTTTCTGTTCAGAGACTATCATCAACATTGACCATTACTAGTATAACAAGAACATCCTTTCCTACAACATTGTTCTTCTCTCTATATTTCTTCATCTTGCTTTCCTTTTCTTCTGCTGCTTCTTTAACTTCCTCATCGTCTTGTCTACGTTTCCTCTCTGGTCTCTTCTGTTCTATACACTTCCATTGTTCTACCTGTATTTAGGCCTTCCAATCTTTGACCTTTATTCTACCTTTATTCAAGCCCTCCACTCTTCCCCTCTCTTTCACAATTCTTTCAGTCACTCTACTATTTTCTACTCCCTTCTGTTATACACTCTTTCATCTTTCTTCAGCTATCTTAAGGCTTCCTTTTTAAATTGTCTTGGTCACTGCATTTATCTTCCACCTATGTTTTTACTTTGATTTATAATATTTTCTGATTTCTCTCTGTTGGCTCTCTGTTGCCTCTCTTTATTTGACTCTCACTTTGACTAGTGTATCCATCTCTGCTGCCTTGTATTTATATCTTCTTTTCTCTCCATTCATACTCTCTTCTCTTCACTTTGTAACATCTCTGTTCATGTCTTTCCTGTATTTCCCCATTTCCCCTCACACTCTTCCATTTCTGGTTGTATACCTATTTTGCTATTCTACTCTGATGTCTCTCAATCTATGTTGAATTCTCTTCATTTGTAACCATACTTCATTCCTTAGTCTAGTTCTCTTTCGATTTCTCATCCTTCCATCCTCTTTTCTTTCCAATAATATCTTTATATATCTCTTATAATTCTCTTCATGTTCTTTCTATCCCAAGCCATTCTTTCTGCTTCTTCTCTTGTATCGTTATTCACAATTCACTTCATTTTCAAAATCTCTAGGTAGTAGATAGTCTCTCCCAGATAACAACAAATTTTTTTTTTCCTCAAAAGTAACCTTTTTAGAAGATTACCCTTTTTTTCTACATTTTTTCTTGCTTTCGTTTTTTCCCTCCTTTTCTTTCTCTTGTTTGTTTTTTCTTTCCATATTTGTTGTGGGTATAATTTTGACCAATCAATATCCACGTCTTACATGCTGCTCCCCGGTCCCACTCTCTTAACAACGGTCAGAGTCGTGCTGTGAGTAGCCTCAACACAAGTCTCTTCTTCAAATATTTTTGAATGGTGCCTCTCTCTGTCGTGACCTTAGTCTTGTGAGGGTCGAGGGGGGAGTTGCTGCCTTGCAAGAATTTTGCCTGCTGTAACCCCCACCTAACAACCAAAAATTTACCCCCGGCCCGTTCCCTCACACCCTCTAACGTTTTTCTTTCTCAATTCAACCATCAACAGTCCTTGTCGTTATGCTAAGATCTTCAGAAGACATATTAATAGGAATTCATTCATTTTTGTTTGATAACTCTTTCATTATGTTTTATTGGAATTGATCAGTGATATATTTTTCATTATTTTCCTTTGATATTTCATACAATTTATACCTTATTCAAGTTTTAATTTTAGAAATGAAATCATTTTGCCCTTAAAGTAGATCCAATGTCCTCAGCATGTTCCATCCGTTTCTCCTGAAGGTTTTTTTGTAGTTCTCATTATACTTGTGAAACCATTGCCTTGTTTTGTCAACTTGCTTTGTCAAAAGAAAAGTATGTGCCCCACTCTTGTTGCAAAATTAAGAAGGGAAATATATCATTCTCTTTCTTCACAAATTCACGTGTTTGCTGGTCCATGAAAATCTAATGAAGATAATGATAGAAAATATATTCTTAGTGAGATATAAGCACGGCGTAATCCTGTCTCCCCCCCCCATCCAGATATTCCTTATTCCCCCCTCCCATACCCACCCTTATCACACATACTTGTGCTTGTAAATGATTTAAATGTTGCCTTGCATTTGTTGTATGGCTATTTTGAAAGAAAAAAATGTGTGGTACTCTGATACTACTGTGCAGTAAATGTCAGTTTAGTGTCCAATTGTCCATAAAAAGACATGTTAATGAATTTTAGTTCGCTGGTATGGGGACCTATGTATTTTACTTCTTTAACATAAGGATTATCCCGATTATAAGCAGATATTGCTATTTCCTAAGGTTAACTCAATAATGACTGGTTACACTAATATAAAATTATATTTATTAGGCAAAAACAATAATTGATCTTGTAAAATATATTTTGTTTTTGTTTTTTACTTTATTCCTTTGTTTCTGAGTTGAAAAATTGCCTCTTTTGCAAATAATTTGTCCAATTTTTAAATTGCGGTCCCTCCTAAAAAATAGCATTAACGTTCATTATTATTAAGATATCCCGACCAAAAAAATAAAAAATTAATAAATAAATGAAATTATAATAAATAAATAAAATGAATTTGTTTTATTTTTGTTTTTTATTTAAAATTTTGTTAAAATTTTAACAAATTAAAAAAATAATAATAAATAAATAAGTAAATAAGTAAATAAATATTAATAAATAGATATGATATCCATTCAATAATTGGTGTCTTGTTGAGATATTAGTGTCTTTGTCCTGGTTTTACTTGTTTGAATGCTACTGTTGTTTTGACAGTCTAAATTGTAGAAGCAAGTTTAATATGCAGCATCAACGGTAACTCATTGTGCATTGTGCAAATGTTGTATATTGTTTCAAAAAGGGGACCTTCACATTAAAGCAGTATAGTATTATTTTATAAACATTTGTTTACTAACTTTTTTTTTTAAATTTAAATTTGGCTATTAGGGGTCACTGTTAATACTGTCAATATGTTTATTAATTTTTGAAGCATCACAAGGTACTAAAAATTGTGTCTTAATAAAAAATGTATGCAGCATGCTAGTGTGCATTGTAATATTGGTCACATCATGTCTGTTTGTTCATTGAATTTAATGTAAGTTGATTTCCGTCTTTATAACAAAATCAAATATCTTCCAGATTATTCAACATCAGAATATTTCAAGAATACTCTCCTTTTTTACCATTTAAATGTTATGAATATTTTTGTATACAGATATTCTTGAATGGATTGGATAGCTAATGTTATGTATAGTATTATTAAGTGGTTCTTTATATATACTGGGCAGATAAGTATGCATATATTACGATTCAAATCTAATCTACTAATGGAAAAGAAAACGATTTATACAAATTGAATAGTATCCCATAAGGAGACAAAAGCCGTGAAACTTTTTTAATTTAAAGTTACAAATTCTTTGTGCAAAATAATCATTCTGAAACACATTTTTAATAAGGTACAGGAATCAAGTGAATGAACACATTGTTGTGTAATTGTCTGATTACAAATGAGAATATAGTTCCCATTTTCTGCAATTTGACAGGGAGAGATTTTAGGGAGGGGGGGGGGGGGGAAGATGTAAGTTGGGGGGGAAAAAACAGTATATGAATAAATAACATTCTTCATTCCACCAATGGTTACATTATACTGTAGCTCCATGCTATTTTTTTTTAGCTAAAAGCCCAAATATTTACTGGCCCAAAATTATATTTCATTCGTAAAATGTCTGCTTTATAACAAATATCCTTCCTTTGTTGATGATAAGTGCGATTATGGATAAGGCTGAGCCTTAACTTGAAAGAATACAAGATCTTCTCATTCTGTTATTGTTAATTTGATGATCTAGTTTGCCCCTATCGGGCCATCGAAATAAAAAATATGACTTGCTGGTCCAAAGTTGGATCTGACTGGTCCTGGGGGGTGTTGCATAAAGAGTTGCCATCAATCGCAAAGTTGCAATTAATTGCAAGTCAGAAAATATGCGTGCTTGAGCCAATCAGAGTTGTGCATTTTGTGACTTGCGATTGATCGCAACTTTGCGATTGATCGCAACTCTTTATGCAACACCCCCCAGGGCCAGCAGAATAGGGTTAGGGTTAGGCCCTGACTATAATTATTCGAACGTCTCATAGCCAAGATCTCCATTTCTGCAATTTGTTTTGTCAAATCACATCCCCTCTAACACCCCACCCCACCCCACCCCACCCCACCCCACCCCACCCCACCCCACCCCACCCCACCCCACCCCACCCCCTAACACCCCATCATGACCGATCATGCATTGTCCGTTTTGCTACCAATATGTCTTCTGAATGTGACATCCAATATTGTGTTGTCTGAACAACACACTTGTCTGTTCAATGCAGGAATAGGCAGACCCAATTCTTAAACATACCTACATCCCTCCGATAAGCCCCATCCCTATCTCACTGTACCCCATGTCTTTATTATGCAACATGATTGGTACCATAGGGATACCAACAGTGCTGTAGTCGAATCCACACTCAAGACTGCTTTTGATGGTCTCGTGACTCGGACTCGGGAGCCGAGTCACAATGCAAAACAAATGGGAACATGCTATTTAAATGGGGACTCTGACTCTGAACTTGTGGACTCGACTACAGCCCTGGATGCCAAGTTGCTTGTAATACAGTGCTCCCTCAGACCCTCAATTTGAAGTGTTTCCTATATACAATAGCCTAGTCCTAGAGGAGATCTAGTACACCCCATTACTGTGTACAAGTAGAATTTGCTGTGTTGTAAAAGTTAACCCTTTCAGGACTGATAGATTTGGTTATAACATGCATTCTCTATAGCCCCTAGCCCCATATTTTTGGGACCAGTCCTGAATGGGTTAATCTCACCTATATCCATTTTTCACACGTTCATATTAAAACTTAGAAATTCATCAACTGATTTACATGTGTATTTATTTTGTTATTATTATTTTATTAGATGCATATTATTTTGATACTAGTACATAAATTATGAATCATTTTAGATTATTTTTTGTCTTCTTGATTTATACTCCAACCAATTATAGTACCTAGACAAATATTGTCAACTTATTGATATTTTTACCAGATTAATCTTATATCAAGTTACTATATTTGTACAGTGTGAATGTTAGTTTTTGGTTGAACATTTATATACACTGTATACTTGATATTTACTATCAAAATATACCTTCATATCAATTTCCTTGAATTGGTAATTGAATCATTTTTTATTTATTTATATTTTAGTTTGATAGTCCACTGTCTTAAACTGTTAACTGTAAACTAACATTCAATAGTCACATTTAACCATGCATTGCAATAAATTATACTCTGACTGTAGATTGTAGGACCTAGTACTTGTTTAATATCAACCAGCATTCAGCATGGTCTATTGTGTCTTCTTTGACAAGCTCATAGTACAGTATGTTTTGTAATGCATATTTACAAACAAAATAGTTGTTACGGAATATGTAACATGTATGCATACTATATTATATGCATGCCTTTTGTAAAATTATAAAATGTGAAACCATTCGTAGAATAGTAGATTTTAAATAAATATATATATTATTAAAAGAGAACTAGAATTTGCTATTTCAGTTAAATTCTATTGCAATTAATGATCATAATTTGGAGGATATATTATCACTCATGAACAGGAAATATGCTAGTGTGCCATGGTAAATATAATATTTTGGAGTTTGCTGAGTGGACGATGACTGATTAATGTAAGGGAAGCATGCCAAGAAAATGTTTAACGAAGAAAACAAATTATTAGATATTATTTTCTCCCTTTTAATGTAAGTATACCTTCTCACTGATCATAAAATGTCATTTTGAAAATAACAAATATGAATGAAAGATTGAATATGGGTGATTGTTTGAGGGGTAAAGTAAGGAGAGGATGTGGGAGCATGACAGGGGGGGGGGGGGAGGTAACAAGCAAACACCTGCTTCTGTCTGTTGTGTCTCAGAACTTGTGCATTATGTGAGTGGTTATGATATGCACTGTGCAATGTATGCTTCACACATGGCACACACAATGCTGCATTTACTAGGATGTGTCTGGAAATGATTGCACCAATATTAAAGAAGAGCCAACGGGTTAATGTCTATTTATTTGAATGACTTCTAGTTCTATCAATGATTTTCTCATTTTGAGGTTTTGCCAGCTTCCTTTGACTGGGTTGCATTATGTGTAATTGTTGTTTGCTTGTGGAAGAAGGCAATATGTGAGAACCACATTGTTGTTTATGCTTTTGAAGTCACTTGCTGTTTTAGTTTATCTCCATCAATGTTTGATCATTTCATTAAAGAGGTACTTATATAATTTTCTTACTTTTTTGTGTGAATTAAAACCTATTCAACTACATAGTTCAAATGTACAAATTATAGAAACTAAGGGATCGTGAAACTGTTTATTTCTATATACTCTTTTTAAACATTTTGATTATGAGCAAAGTGTATGACACTAACCTATAAATAGTAAACTATCAAAAGTAGGACATTGTATGAAGTGATTTACTCTCAACTTTACAGCTTACCATTATATAAGAGGGAGGGAAAATTAGCATTTTGTGCTGTTGAGTTTGGAGTTGGTGTATAATACCTTGCTTGACGAGACCTCTGTGTTTTTGCATGGTCAAATTCCCGTCTGGAGTCGAGTGCTGTGCTGGACATGTTGAAGAACTATATTTTGGCCCTTGATTACCCAGACCACATCTCCATCAATTGTATGGAGCACTGTTTGTGCATGTCACTTTATTGTGTGTGTCTAGTCCACAATATATTTCTGACGTGCTTGGAGTTTTGTCTTTCCCCTCTCCCCTGTGTTGATGTATATCTGCATAAATGTAGCTCTCCTGTGTTAATTCTTCTTTTTTCAGCTTATTTGTTTTGTTATGTATACTGTATAAAGTCAACATTTGTCTGCTCTTGTTTTAATATTAAATCAAAGCCATGGTTTGGTCTTTCTCTTTGAAAGTGAATGTTGATCCATTCTATTCATGGGAACTAGATTGGGTGAAATATCAGAGAAGAAAAATAGACAGGCTAGACAGCTTAATAGAGAGGTTTCGAAATGGTAACATAAATACATGTTAACAATTGCAAAGTCTTGGGTTTTGGGTGCCATTTGAACAACATTCAAATTAAAGTTCAGCTCAAGTCTAGAAAGATTTTCTTTTTTATTTGTATTTTCCTGTATTAATAGCATAAGAACAAAAAGCTTGGTTAAAAAAACAAATTCAGATACCAGAAGGAATATAAAGACATAGAAACATTTTGCCTTTGCATATTTGAGATCAGAAACCTTGGGTTTCCAAAATTTCACTCTTGATTTTTCTTCTGTTTTCTTTCTAAGTAAATTTGAACATTTTTGGAAATAAAGAAAAATAATAATAATGTTTTGAGTTATATAGCACCTAAAATCATTTGTTGTAAGTACTATTAAACTTGGTTCTATGTAGGATGATTAAGCTGAAGTCAATGTGGCTTTCTATAAATTGCCCATTAACTAACGAGATGTTTTAATGCTATACCGTCTGGCTCTCCCTGCCCCCCTCTCCTCCCCTCGGAGCAGATTCGTGTTGTTCATGCCTTCCAGGCCGGTCTCCAGCACCGTATCGAGCGCAAGAGCCTCAGCAACTCCGTGCACGAGTTCATGTCGCCTGAGAGCAGCTACGACATCGATACGACGACGAAAGCCAACGACGACGCAGCCCCCGTGGTCTCCTTCAGCACCGGCACTGGCACCAGCTTCGAGACCCAGTTATAAAACGTGAGTCGCTGTTTTACACGAGAACGTTATTATCCCATTCAGGGCTGGTCCCCTAAATAGTCGGCATTGGGGTCTATGGAGGATGCATGGTTTACTCAAATCAAGTTGCCTTGAAAGCATGGGCGTCGATATTTACGTAATACCCATTCATCAGGGGGGGATGGATGAATGGATCATCCCCCCCTGATCAATGGGTATCAATGACAGATCGACGCCCGTGCTTGAAAGGGTTACACTTACAAAATGTGAGCCAAAATGTTACACAATCTGCAGGGAAGTTATTAACTCTTTCACTACAGGAAGCTGGTGTACCATGTATTAACTCTATGGGGAATGCACAATCTTGTAGGCAAGGGGTTTAATGTATTAACTCTATGGGGAATGCACAATCTTGTAGGCAAGGGGTTTAATGTACTCTTTCAGGGCTAGTCCCAAACATGGATGCCATGATGGTTGTGCCAACAACAACAAAATTGCCAATATTGTCATTTTTTATTGGATTTACATAGATTTGCAATATTAGTATGTGATGGTTATGATATGAACATGTGCATTCAAAAGGGATATGTTTGAAATTAAATTCTCATGTTGAAGAGTCATAAGATGTGATTTACATATTTTAGAAATCAGTTGTGGCCACCTTTATCACTATATATACAGAAAAGTTATTGACACTTGGCAAAAACCTAAATCTCATTTTGTCAAGGCTTGAAATTAAAAGCTTTGGGCCATCAAAATTACAGCAATAAAATATGTATTTCCCCCGACTGAGCAACCAGTTAATACAAAATTGTTCCTGTTTTTTCTTTGTTTAGGGTTGATTTAGAGCCTTACCTGTATTTTGCTGTATATCAATGATTCAAATTGTATTCTCTTCTTATACATTGTCCCTTTTGTTTGTTGTCAATAGTGGATATTTAGGGATGTTGCTGTGAAAGCTGACCTGCCACAACTACCACACCTTCCTACCCCGATAGGGAGTGGCTAGAGTCTCAACAACAAAGCAACTACAAAGCAAGCTACAGCTGTTACCACCAAGGCGTACAACATCTTGCACATTCACCGTGGCATACAACATGTGTGGCTGGCGCATAGCAACAACATCTTTACGTGATCTGTAGGGAGTGCATCTGATGACTCTGATGTATCTGTATAAAAGGGTGCCACAGCAGGCAATAAATCAAACTTGGAAAGGCACTGTGGACCACTTAGTGAGACATTACAGGAGAAATGTTATTGATAAGTCTCTATGAAATGTGATAGATTGGTCATCATCAAATGTCTCTATGCATACAAAATGAGAACATTTATATGCACCTGCAGTTTACCTTGTTATGCTATATATATATATATATCTAATCCGATCTGTATGTACTCAATGGTAATGGTTATTTGATTTTTTAATGTAATAATTCCTTTGTAGTACGTAATCTTTTTAAATTTGTCCCTCACCTTTATTTTGAGTGATATGTGGAGACATTTATAAGTCTGCACTACCAGCATAGTATATATCTTATGCAATGCTGCTGTTAGTTGTATAACCAGATGTAGCCCCAGTTGAAACCCTCTAATTTCTTGTTTATCCAGAGAATCATTTTGATATGAAGTGTTGCAACCTTTATCAGGTATTTAGCAAGTAGGGTATAAACAATGATTAATCACATTAACAACAATTAATATGTATAATGTTTGTCTCTATGCCCCTCTCTCTACACACGCATATATGAATATATATTATATATCCAATGCGTATGAGTATGCTATTCATAGATAAACAAATATTCAAAAGTCAGGTGTTGTGTGTTTTTTAATGATCATTTATAAGATTTGGTAGTGATTAGAAGTATTAGATGCAACAATTGTTCACTCAATAACAAAAATGGTTTCTGTTTTCATCTACCACTTGCCACTTTGCTATGTGGTGTATATATATAGCTTGTACATAGCGCCTGAGGACGATTTCACCCAGGTGGCAAATAACGCAAAAATAATAACTCTTGTAGCTTTGTACTCGTGTAGCGTTGTCTTGCAAAATATTGTGGCGTCTTTGTTGGACGCTTCCCGGACAAAGGTAATAAAGCCAAGCAAAAGCTGTTGATCTGATATGTTGTCTTTCATTATTATCTTTTAAAGTAATAGTAATTATATGTCACCATTCCCTTTCTTCCTCTTTAGTTGTTTTATTTTCTTCTGTTTGTTAACAGTTAAGGCAAACTGTTTTGTTTGCTTTGTTTGTCAACAGAGTAAAGACAAACTGTTGTTTTCTTTGTTTGTTAACAAAGTAGTAACAAACTGTTTTGTTTCCTTCTGTTTGTTTACAAAGTAGTAACAAACTGACTTGTTTTGCAATGAGCAAATGGCAAGTGTACAATATTGTGTTGAGTTTACTTTTGGCAAGAGTTTTGCTAGCCACCATGCATAGTAACAATGTGTACTTGGGTATATGAACAGACAAAGATAATGTATTCGCACAGTCAGATTATTTTCTTCTGTAATAGTAGTAGTGCATTTCTTTCTTTCAGATTTCTTTGAATGTCAGGTTGGCTTATATATCAAAGCCGTATATATACCAGTTAAACAGTGTAGTGTACATACAGATTATATAAATACAGTGTACCGTAAGAATTCAAAATACTATGAGAAATAATTTCTTTTTTATGCAGTGTACCGTTCAATGTGAATATGCTGGCTTTGTTTACCCTCATTTTTTATACAGAATAATGTATGTATTGTATACATGTATGATAGAGGACAATGTAGCAAAATAGTCTCATTTGAATATGTGTTTTCTCTGCTATTAGCTCAATAGTAGTGCGCATTCTGGAACATGTGTCATATAACCTGGCTAACGAGTGGAATATGTTTTTCTTAAACTTTGACTGGAAGAATAACTGTTTGATAATGGTGGGACATATCTTAGTCTGGACTGGTTCATTTATAAGTATATTGGGAAGGTTTAGAAATGCCACCAAATATATACAAGTATTTATATTCTAGAATGCCATGTCAGCGAGTTGAATCAAACTCATGCAGTAGATACTATTGGAATGTTTCAGTGCTATGTATTTAATAAATGAAACATGCTGTAAAATAGAAAGCAGCTTTTTCGTAACTGTTCCAAAAGAAAACATGGAGCTCGATCATATTCATGCTATTGAGAACAATAACCAACACTTGTCTTTTTATATATAGAATGTAGCTGTTGCATAATACAACGTTGCAATGACTTTGGTGTGTATACAAGATATGTATGTGTATTCCCAGGGAGTGATCCCCTCCTGTGTATCAAAGGTATGCTGTAACATGGATGGAACATACACCAGGGCAAGTTGCTAGTCTTGAGCGCAGACTTTTCTTTTCTGGTGCATGCTTGAAACTTGGCTATTATTAAACTCTTTATCATTTATTTATCACATTGTTCCATCTTTAGTTCAGTTTTTTTAGTTCAGTTTATTTAGTGGAACTGCATGTGCCAATACGCGCTGACTGGGCAGTACGCATTAAGAATATTTTTTTAAGTTAAGAATAGTTGTTCCAAAAACCTGGTCTGAGTCTGCAGACTAGTCACACCCATTTCCATAATTATTTGTGATACCCTACCTTCTGAATGTACAAAATTGACAACATAATGCTGATGAAGAATGTGAGGTGAAAATTACAACTTTACTTCGAAGGATGGAAAGTCCTGATAGTTAAATTCAACATGGTATTCCATTTGATAATTTGCTCAACACTCTAAAGGTGCTCTGGTCATTAGCATAATAAATAATTAGTATTATTAAAATTATATTTGATACCCTACCTTCTGATTGTACAAAATTGACAACATAATGCTGATGAAGAATGTGAGGTGAAAATTACAACTTTACTTCGAAGGATGGAAAGTCCTGATAGTTAAATTCAACATGGTATTCCATTTGATAATTTGCTCAACACTCTAAAGGTGCTCTGGTCATTAGCATAATAAATAATTAGTGACTTTAATAAATGCAATGTTAAATGTATACATGAAAACGACAACAACAAAGAAGACTAATATAGAGGTTAATGCATTTATTGTGATAAAATAGCTGCCAGAAAGATTTGTTTCTAAAGAGATGTTCCAAGACTAATGTTTGTTTTGGATCGGGTGATTTAGGGCAGAAATGATCTCCATAGCAAGCTGTATATTCAGGGATACTTAGATACTATCATTGCTTACAATCTCAAAACTCTTTATTATGTCGCCTTTGATAGCAATGATTCATAGTTTAATTTTAGATTTTCAAAATAAAAACGATTCGAAGAGACCTTTTTGTGTGCTTGTTTAAAAATGGGTATTAAATCTCATGACATGACATGGGAATACTGGAGTGCTTGATCAAAACTTTTGGCTGTTCTTAGGGTTCATGGTATTGTCTAGAATCGTAGTAAATGTAGAATAATCCAACCAGTACGAGGAGGGGAAAGTAACATGATAACATGTCTCCTGTTTAAAAGCATCACTTTGAATGAGTGAAAGAGAAAGGGAGGTATGCAAGTGTTTTTATCTTTGATTTCAAAACAAATATATTGTACAACAGGATGATGCGAATCCTGAGCATTGCATATTGATATATAATAGTACTGTTGTCTTGATGTCTGAAGAGTAATGTCATACTGTACAGTTATGAGTGTGTGATATTACAACTTATTTAGAGGACTTTCTTTGCAAATACAGTATAGCGTGCTCGGTTTATGTTGGTCTTAGACGACCCAGACTGATGGTAACTCATTTTACAAAGCAGATTTTGAAAAGCATGGAGACTAAAGAAAAGGAAGCTTGTATTAATAGTTAGGTGTTGCGTAGGTCATAACATACAGCATAGAAACTTTAGCGGAACACTTCAATTTAGCCTTGCATCAAAGCTGAATAACTTAATTCATGAGAGGTATGTAAGCTTCAAAATGTTTCCCGTTTCTGCTGTATGATCGTGACAATGTCTCTTCATTTTTACTAGATTTATAATTGAAGTACTGCAATGTTCCCAATCAATCTCTCAAATGTAAGTTTTGCAATTAAACTTATTTCTTTAGATTTGAAAGAAATTGTAGAGCAGTAAAAAAAAATGGAAAAGAAAAAAACTTTGAAAAGGGTATAACCATCAAACATTGCTACAAATGCTATCATATGATACTTCTGCTTCTTTGTTGGTTCATACTACAGGTTTATATGTAGGATGAATAAAAACAAGTTTTCTTTTGATTCCTTTATACAATACCAGTGTTCCTAGTATGTTATTCTAGTTCTAGGAGTGAATTTATTCAATAAATTTGGCATATCTTCCAGCTTTGTTTTTTTTTTTATGTTGCAAAATTTTGTTGACAAATTACAAGTAGAGCATTGACATTATGTTTGCTGAGTGTATTTGTATGTTGTTACAATCATTAATGAGACAGTAAAACAGTCAACTATGAGCAGTAATAACAGGGAGAGATTTAAAGCCATGCTAGTTTATAGCACCTTGCTAGCATGTTTTCATTCTTTTTTTTTTCAAGTTTGCTTGTGATCGCGTGTATTCTGTGCATGATCTCACCGAAGTGCTGACCATTTTATATATACGACAGAGACAAAAGTTATGTTTTGTAACGCTTTATTGATTATTTTGTTTGTCCTCGTCTTGTTGATTCTAATGTGCTTTGTCAACGATGCAAACTTTTGTGAAATCTAAAAGATGATTTGCAGATATGTTCTTTGCAATCATTTGCTCAGCTATTTGCTCACGGAAGAGATTGTACGTAATAAAGAAGTTGAATCTATCAAACGAGTATACTTGCAGTAATATTATCTATAGTTGTTAGATTGTTTACCGGTAGTGGGTTTTAGGTGTGTATACTTCAAGCATACTAACCTCAGACTTTTGTATAAACGATGTTTTGATTTTTGTACAATGAATTTGAAGTTAGCCATTTAGGGTATTTTGTGTGTGTCATATGCTTAGCTCTGAGACTTACAACTAGTAAGTCAAAAGAAATTACTTTTCAAGATTATAAGACCCGTGCTAAAAAAAAACACAGATCACCAGGAAGAAATTATGGCAGTAATATTCATGTTTTTTGGAAACTTGTTGAAAAGTGATGAAACAATATCTTCAGATGTTAGCTTTTGTCGGAGTTTTCAAAATCAGCTTGACTATACCTTAGACACTTCTTCAGGACATTCCATAATCTGTAGGGGTTTTTTACAAAGAGAAGCAGTATGAAGAGGAAAAAAAGATTCCAAAACAGAGATGAAAAAAAATGCTTGAAAATACAAAAATGCGACTTGGTGCGTGTATGAAATTTTATCATGCAAAATTGGGTTTCATCATTGATATTGTAAAAGACATCAGAGAACCGATCAGGAATATTTCAACAATGAAACCAATGTCATATTTCAATGTTTGATAGGAATTGATTGAGGGGGCTATTCAGCATATTTAAAAGTAGATGTGGCTGGAGCATTTTCAGCTATAAATTGATTTCTTAGAATCGGTAAGTTATGTCTGTTTATCAATTTTTATCAATCTTTGTGTTTATATTTAATCGTGAGTGGACTTATGTCCTCTGTAAATAAATCAGTAATAACTTCTAATGTATAAGAATATTGAATATAATATGCAACTATATAGGGATTTTCTGTGAAGCGAACAGTTGGTTAGGTAAATGGTCATTTATCAGGTAGCTTTTCAACTGATTGCATATTAATCTTTAGGATTGTCTTCATATTACAATGACATCCTTTGATAAATATACGGAACTGTGAAAACCTCTTTTTCCTATTGTGATCATATTATGCACTGTAAATACTGCAAAAACAAGCGTGATCTCCTTCAATAAACAAAACAAACTTTTCAATATTTACTCATTTAATTGTAACATTAGTAAGTCCTGCTGTTAATTGTAAATTAGTATAGCCCACAACATTTACACTGTGGGACTAGGGAAAGATCTGCACTGCTCAAGAGGAGCATAGTTAAACCTATAAATAGGAAAGAAACTTGGCAAGTCTCAAATTAAAAATCAAAGTGAGGACAAAGTTAAAGTAGTAAATTGTTCATAGGGTGCAAGTTTAATATTTGTGTATAAAACTAAGAATGTGTTGCATTCCTAAGCATTTTCAAGTAGATGAAGGAATCTTTAGATGTATACATAACCATGTATGACTAGTTTGGTGAAGTTATGAAATGAATGCATATTGATTCATTAATATATTATCATTATTATGGTTATTATCATACTCTGCAAAAATGTTTTTCCAAAAAAAGGTGTATGTATTTGAATTATATATATATATGTATGTCATTTTGTTTTCCTGATTTTGATTTTGAATTTGAATGAACGAATTAACTTGTTGCGTTATGCGAAACATGGGCGTGAGAATCGACCACGTTGAACTGTGAGAGTCTGTGGAAACGTCCCATCTGGGTTCTACAGCGATCTTCTGCCATTGTCTACCGTACACGCAGACTATTGACTGCTTTTGATATGTTTTGTGTTTATTTTTTACTACTGAAAAAACATGGTGGGTTTCTCTATATACACATACATATATATTGATATGTACGAGTATTTATATATGTGTATGTATATAGTGTCAGTGTGTAGTGTTGGACTTAGGGACCGTTCCTTTAATCCTCTCCTCCTTGATGGGAACGTCGGCCGACATTTTGCGGTCTTCGTTACTGATGACATGATTCTCCATTTAGTGATATGGAATGTTATGATACTTAAACAAAAGATATTGGAAGTTAACCCCAGTTTGTGTAGATCCTTGCAGTGGTACTGTTATGACTGGAATAACAATAAACGGTTCATTCAAACAACAAAATACACACCTATTTGCATTGCCTGCCATTCTTGTGTCTCATTTATTTATACTGGAAAATGAATCTTTGCGTATGTGTGTGTGTGTTCCTGACATACATGTGTGTGTGTGTGTCTGACATACATGTGTGTGTGTGTGTGTCCTCTGAGGGTAATAATGTGTATGTTTGTGTGGTTAGAGCATCAGTCTTATTATATAATTAAATAGGGGAAAGAGCAAATAAGCCATTTTTGCTAGTGACCTGGGCCCTGTTGCAGAAAGAGTTGCGATTAATTCCAAGTCGGAACATGTGACTAAATGCACAAATCGGCTTGTTTCAAATGAGTATATTTTCTGACTTGCAATCCGATTGCAACTCTTTCTGCAGGTAAAATAATTTTTCATGACCCAAAACAAACATTTAACGGCCCCAAGATAGCATTTCATTTGTAAACAGGCTACTTTTCAAAACCTCACTCCCTTCATTGACAACTATAATTGTATCCCCCGAACCACTTCGGGGGATACTATGGATTTGGCCTCGTCGCGCCGCCGCCGCCGCCGCCGCCGCCGCCGCCGCGTCCGCCGCAGAGATTTTCTTGTGAACGCTCTACAGGTCCGAGTTCTTGTCCGATCATTTTCTAATTTGGTATGAAGGTGTATTAAGGAAAGAGGATGAAGCCTATTGATTTTGGTGTGGGGCGGAGTCCTGGTTGCCATGGTAACCATGATATAAAGAAATAGTTAAGATTACCTTGTGAACGCTCTACAGGTCCGAGTTCTTGTCCGATCATTTTTTAATTTGGTATGAAGGTGTATTAAGGAAAGAGGATGAAGCCTATTGATTTTGGTGTGGGGCGGAGTCCTGGTTGCCATGGTAACCATGATATAAAGAAATAGTTAAGATTACCTTGTGAACGCTCTACAGGTCCGAGTTCTTGTCCGATCATTTTCTAATTTGGTATGAAGGTGTATTAAGGAAAGAGGATGAAGCCTATTGATTTTGGTGTGGGGCGGAGTCCTGGTTGCCATGGTAACCATGATATAAAGAAATAGTTAAGATTACCTTGTGAACGCTCTACAGGTCCGAGTTCTTGTCCGATCATTTTCTAATTTGGTATGAAGGTGTATTAAGGAAAGAGGATGAAGCCTATTGATTTTGGTGTGGGGCGGAGCCCTGGTTGCCATGGTAACCATGATATAAAGAAATAGTTAAGATTACCTTGTGAACGCTCTACAGGTCCGAGTTCTTGTCCGATCATTTTCTAATTTGGTATGAAGGTGTATTAAGGAAAGAGGATGAAGCCTATTGATTTTGGTGTGGGGCGGAGTCCTGGTTGCCATGGTAACCATGATATAAAGAAATAGTTAAGATTACCTTGTGAACGCTCTACAGGTCCGAGTTCTTGTCCGATCATTTTCTAATTTGGTATGAAGGTGTATTAAGGAAAGAGGATGAAGCCTATTGATTTTGGTGTGGGGCGGAGTCCTGGTTGCCATGGTAACCATGATATAAAGAAATAGTTAAGATTACCTTGTGAACGCTCTACAGGTCCGAGTTCTTGTCCGATCATTTTCTAATTTGGTATGAAGGTGTATTAAGGAAAGAGGATGAAGCCTATTGATTTTGGTGTGGGGCGGAGCCCTGGTTGCCATGGTAACCATGATATAAAGAAATAGTTAAGATTACCTTGTGAACGCTCTATAGATCCGAGTTCTTGTCTGATCATTTTCTAATTTGGTATGAAGGTGTATTAAGGAAAGAGGATGAAGCCTATTGATTTTGGTGTGGGGCGCGGTCCTGGTTGCCATGGTAACCATGATATAAATAAATAGTTAATATTACCTTGTGAACGCTCTACAGGTCCGAGTTCTTGTCTGATCATTTTCTAATTTGGTATGAAGGTGTCTTAAGGAAAGAGGATGAAGCCTTTAGATTTTGGTGTGGGGCGGAGTCCTGGTTGCCATGGTAACCATGATATAAAGAAATAGTTAAGATTACCTTGTGAACGCTCTACAGGTCCGAGTTCTTGTCCGATCATTTTCTAATTTGGTATGAAGGTGTCTTAAGGAAAGAGGATGAAGCCTATTGATTTTGGTGTGGGGCGGAGTCCTGGTTGCCATGGTAACCATGATATAAAGAAATAGTTAAGATTACCTTGTGAACGCTCTACAGGTCCGAGTTCTTGTCCGATCATTTTCTAATTTGGTATGAAGGTGTATTAAGGAAAGAGGATGAAGCCTTTTGATTTTGGTGTGGGGCGGAGTCCTGGTTGCCATGGTAACCATGATATAAAGAAATAGTTAAGATTACCTTGTGAACGCTCTATAGATCCGAGTTCTTGTCTGATCATTTTCTAATTTGGTATGAAGGTGTATTAAGGAAAGAGGATGAAGCCTATTGATTTTGGTGTGGGGCGGAGTCCTGGTTGCCATGGTAACCATGATATAAAGAAATAGTTAAGATTACCTTGTGAACGCTCTATAGATCCGAGTTCTTGTCTGATCATTTTCTAATTTGGTATGAAGGTGTATTAAGGAAAGAGGATGAAGCCTATTGATTTTGGTGTGGGGCGGAGTCCTGGTTGCCATGGTAACCATGATAACCATGATATAAAGAAATAGTTAAGATTACCATGTGAACGCTCTACAGGTCCGAGTTCTTGTCCGATCATTTTCTTATTTGGTATGAAGGTGTATTAAGGAAAGAGGATGAAGCCTATTGATTTTGGTGTGGGGCGGATTCATGGTTGCCGTTGTGTGTAAGAGATTTAGGTTCAGACATCAAATCCAGAAATACATGTCTAAAAAGTACCAGGGCCATGCACAATTATTGCAAATATCTCAGCTGAGGGATGAAAAGAAAGATCAGGGGATCTACTTTGCATAGGTATAGATTGTTAGAATGAGAAAAAAATGAAGTAATATTTTCAATAAATCCATTATCAAACAGCAAATTAATTAATACTTGAGTCATTTGAAAACTTACTTGACATTAAAATAATGTTTTTTAAACTGAATGAGATATATGATTCTCTAGAGACTCTAGTACACTTGAATACTGATCCCCCTATAATTGATAAACAAATCCAAGTATAACACCTTGTTCAAAACCCTAAACAATGACAATTGGCTGCAATTGTTTTTAACTGCTGCATAATGTAAGAGCCTGTTACATATGCCAATATTAATGAGCTCCGCAAGTTAGCAAAGGCCTCGCCGCTGACGCGGCTCAGTCCAGCGATCACTGCTGTAAGCGCACATCGCCTTGTCTATTAATCAGACCCTGCTCGGAGGACAAACAGCGCGCGAGGCCTTGCCCAAAGGCTACTGCCAGCCTAGTAGAACAACGTACACCACCAAACTTGTTCAGTTCACAATATTACAACCCACAAAAGTGCAATGCAATTGGTTCGGGGGATACATGTGCTCGGCTGCGCGACCCGCCGAGCGCGCAATTTCTAGTTGTGAATGCGGCTTGCTGTGGAGGAGGACGTGTGTAATATTTTCTCATTCTGTCTTTGTCAATTAAATATCTAGGATTACGGTTAAAGGGATAGTTGAGTATTGGTCAAACTAACTTTAGTAACCAAAACCTGCATCATTACGGTACAAACTAATAGTTATAACTCCACCATGCTCGAAAGGTATACACAATTACAAATGACTAAGTAAAAACCCTGTTATCATTAAAAAAAATAGCCATTACAACTCAAGAGGGCACTCTCTAAAAACTCATTGGTTTTAGTCATTTTTTCATACAAAATTGTACCTTTTGATATTTTGTTAAAATAATGATTCAATAGAGATACCATCAACAACTATTTAAAAACCTATTTAAATTATTTTCAAAGTAGTCTATTTATTTTTGTATTTTTCAAAAATGTATGACTAAAATATCTTGAAATCAAATTTGTAAACTATGAGAGCATTTGAAAAGGAATAATTCTCATTTTACATGTTTTATTCAAGGAACTTTCATATGGACTTAAACCAACCAATTTAGTGTCAAGGGGCATTTCAAGAAGTACCAATACTCAAGCGTACCTTTAACACTGATGTTCAAGTAACAAAATTAAAAGTTAGGCATACTTCTAGCTTTAAAAAAAGAAGTTAAAAAAGAACAAGAAAACAATGAAAAGAAAACAACGCCAAACAAAATATAAATGTTAGACAGACGAAGAAAATGGGCAAGAAAATGGAGGAAAATAATATGATTTTTGTTTATTCTTCCTAGATACCATTTATATATTACAAATTGTATATATCACACTGCGCAGTTCCCTTTATCTATGCAACAACTACTGTTCATAACATTATCTCACAATCTACCGTTCAACATATCTATGCATTTTATATTGGCTATTGTCACATCATGCTTTACAGAACATTAACAAATATATTCAGTTTTAAAAGCTCATATTTATACATGCATTATAACTTTACTAGTAAATAAATGAAAATCAGCAAAGAATGTGGGGCTTGAGTATAATTAATTATACGATGCTGTTACGATGCTAAGAGAGCTACGTTGGGCTTCACAGGCAATAGAACCCATGACCTCCAGATTGCTATCCCAGTGCTCTAACCACTGGGCCACAAGGCTCTAGTAATGGTGGCACTTTATAACATACTACTGATGGTTTAGGAAATGGAGAAAATTGCATGCAGAATGGGTGTTTGAAATTCATTGCCTCAATACACTTCTTTATTTGAAGGTTGCCTAGTTTATACCTGTGATAACATTGAAAGTGTTATATTACATAAAGTGTGGAATTGAAATGCCAATATATATAACTATTCATATAACCCCTTGGGGGTGTTTCACAAAGATCCTAAGTTGAACTTAACTCTAAGTAAGGCTTAAAAAGTATGGAAAGCCACTAGTTCTTTTGAAAAATTGTTGTAAAAGTCCTTTTTCAAAGGCATTAAAATGTTGATTCAAATCATTAATATTTTCTATTCTAAAGGAGATTTCATGTTCTTGATGCAACATTTATGAAAAGTCTAAAATTATTGCTTTTTTGCTTTTTAATATATTTTATTCGAAGGCTACAAATGGCTTACCATACTTTTTAAGTCCAACTTAGAGTTAACTTAGGATCTTTATGAAACACCCCCATGACTTGTAAATAGTAAAGTACCCATATAGTTACACCATGGTCCACCAGGTTCCCACAGGCATGGGCTTAAGAACTACAACTGTGAACATCTATTGATGATTTACTTTTCCATAGCAAATGTGAACTACATGTATCATATATATTACAATAATACAAATCTGAGAATGCGTCTTTAACCCATTCAAGACTATTTGTGACCGGCTATAGCAAAACCCGGCACTGGTCGGTAATTCATGTTTTGAAGAAATGGGCATTTTAAGTTCACACAATGTGTGTAAAAGACCTATGATTGTAAAATTGAAACAATCATATCTTCGTTAATTATTGACCAATTAGTTAGAACAAAGCATCAAATGAAAGCTTGTGATGAGGCCTTTGTAATGGTATGAAAACCTACATTTTGATTTTTACCGTCAAGTGCCGGGTTTTGCTATAGCCGGTCACATTTAATTTGAGGATGATATGCATGCTCCATAGACATTTGCTGAGTTCTCTCAGGACCAGGGGGGTGTTTCACAAAGAGCCCAAGTAATACTTAAATCCTAAGTTGGACTAAAAATTATGGTAGGCCATTTGTAGCTTCAGAATTCAACATATTCAAGAGCCCAAATATTCATAAAAAATATACATCAATATAAACTTGGAAGTGTCTTTGATATAAAGAAAATATTAATGATTTTTATCGAAATTGTATGCCAGTTTAAAGAACTTGTTTAACAATTTTACAAGGAAACTAATGACTTTCAATACTTTTTAAGTCCAACTTAGCGTTAACCCGTTCACTACGAGTTTATGAAATCCCCATAGACTTTGTACACAACCCACTCGGTTCCCGTAGTCAATGGGTTAAGTTTGACTTGGGATCTTTATGTTACACACCCAAGTCTTGAAAGGGTTAACTGCTTGCCAGCAACTTTTTCAAAGATTACTTTAAAACAAAATGGAATGGGAACAAATGGAATAACTGTCAACAATGGACAATGATGAAACAATATAAACTGGGCTCCAAAAGAAACTTATCACTTTTTCATACGACGCTCACTAAAATCCATAGCATCAAATTGATTCATATTTAGACACAGATAAGCTTTCATTCTCCTTTATGAAGCATATCTGAACAATTAAAAGTTTGCTTTTGCCAAAAAAGAGAAAAATGCCGTGGAATCACTACAGGTCACTTTTCAAAAATCACAGAAACTGCTCGCTGCGAACCTCCACGAAAGGCGGTCTATTCAGAACTTTCAATAGCGATTCATTCAACTTCAAAGCGGGTTATGTAACCACTAGACTGGCTATTGTCCGTACCGAGCTCTGTGCCCGGAAAGCGAGCAGTTTCTGTGATTTTTGAAAAATGACCTCTTGCGATTTCACCTTATTTTATTCTTTGTTGACTAAAGCAAATATAATCTTTTTTAGATGAGGTTGCTAAGGAGTATTA
The DNA here is from genome assembly GCA_037951105.1 of Echinarachnius parma. Classification (NCBI taxonomy): domain Eukaryota; kingdom Metazoa; phylum Echinodermata; class Echinoidea; order Clypeasteroida; family Echinarachniidae; genus Echinarachnius; species Echinarachnius parma. Next base: position 41,060 of record JBAMJV010007378.1, read on the forward strand.
TAGCTAATCTATGCCCAATTATGATTACTTTTTATGCTTTGGATTTGAATGTGTCGCTCTGAAGAAGTGAGAAGTTTCTTTTGGAACCCAGTTTATGAGTGGAAACACAATCCTTTGGTAATAAAAGGGAAATAACATTTCAATATGTGGATTTTCATTGTCAAACCACAATTTTGTATCATAATCTTTGCAATCATAGTGATGTTTTTTCTTGATGCTTTCCTTCTTGGTGTTAGAAACAATTACAGTACATGAAGAATAAAACAATACTTTGTTTCTTATAGAGCAGCGATAGTACATAGCTAGTGATAACTTATTACACACATGTGGAAAGCAACATACAATGTAAATAAAGGAAATTCATAGGATGTTACTATGTATATTTTAGAGTTGATTGTAATCACCTATAATTTCATACTATATACATACAATAGAATAACCAAACTTATGTTCAGTCCTCGACAATTCAACAAATATGATAGTATGTTAGGTTATTACTGTAGATGTGCAGTCAATTTTTAAGTTAATATTCAATTTAACTAAATCTTTTATGGCAAGCATGGTCCTACATCTAAGTGCATGAAAATATCAATGATTGTAGAATGAAAGTTTTGAAAAACACAATAAATCTTGAAAACTGAAATATCTTTCTTTCTTCATTTGTTCAACATGAAATACATTCCAATCCTTATAACAATAGAGTGATATTATTATACAGTGGTCTGTATTCTTCTAAATTCATCAAATTGAGCTCGACTTAAAAGAACAAAATTACTAGTAACCAGTCAAACCATTCCACACCGGTGAATATTTTGTCTAGCCCATTGATGGTTGTCACGCACCACTGGATATATGCTATTTTTTTCTCCTCAGATTAACATTCCAGCAAGTGACAGGTAATGTTATCTCCTTTAATCCTCGGATCAAAATGACATACTATTACTGGTGACTTTTTACACCATTTCATTAGAATTTTAAACAGCCCTTTGTCTGGAAGGCTAATAATGAGGGGAAACAATATGTGGTGGTGCATGACAATCATCATCAATAGGCTAGTCTAATACCACAGGCGTGAAATGGTTTAACTGGTTACTGGTAATTTAGGTTTTTTTTTAGTATAGCCAACGCTCGAAATTAGCACAGGCCCGATGGCCCGGGGCCACCAAAAATTGCTGTCGGGCCAGTAAAAAACTCATAATTCCAATGTTTGCTGGCCCGATCGGGCCATCATATGTTGAAACAATTGTGCACAATATTATGGTTCTTATTGCAAATTTGATACCTCACAGAAAATACTTGATTTGTGGTTTAAAAAGAGAGGAAAGAGAGAGGTCAATAATGAACAGTTTTGTGTGATTTTTTCTCTTCTGCCTACAGCTTAGAAAAGGCGCAAATTATTATAATTAGCATTATTTCTGCCCCGCCCCCATGTAAAATTTGTACAGCATGTTCCACTTGGGATAGGTAGAAGGATATCAAATTAATTCTGTTATCAGTTCAGTTTGTTTATAAAACTTGAATAAATAATAGGAAATATCAAGAATAATATTTGCTATACTTGCGGAAATAAGTTAAGAGAAATGTTGTCCGATTTGTAAAAGTTTAAGTTGTGTTTTTTTTTTCCATTCTGTTTATCCCCACACCCCCGGTTTTGTGAATGGAGCTTTCCAATTCCAAATATGGAATGTAGTGAGTGTGCATGCATATTTACGTGAGCATAGAATGTTTACGATCAATTCATCAATGTTTGACACCAAAATTTCAACAAAAAAAACCCACAATTTGAAAATATTTAATTTATGTGAGCTTTATAAACAATAATCCATGGTAAAGTGAGGTTAAAAGTCTGAAATGTGAGAGGATATTTTAATAATCGATCAAATTTGGTTCGCATGTAAAAAATTCACAATCTGCATTGTCTACGTTTTGTGTTGCCGCCGATGTTGTGACTGTGTCTGTGTAAGTTCACGGAAGAATTTATAAATGTTTGACTAACAGTTTTACAAATATAACACCACAATTTGGAAAATGTGTCATTCATGACAGGTTTCAAAACAATATTCTACGGAATTGTGAGATTAAAGTCTGATATATAAGTACAAATTTCCATTATCAATCAAATTTGTTATGCATGTAAAACTCAATAAATCATGTTTGCCGTATTCGAAATCGGATACAGTAGATCGGTGACTTGTCAATGTTTGCAGCCGATGAATCGGCTTTTTGCCTTACAATTATTAGCTTAAAACACCACAATTTAAAAACATGTTATTTGTCTGAGATTTTCACATGACATTTACACAGAATGTTGAGGTCAAATTTGTATAATAACAGTGAATTTTCCACTTTTCCACAGTTTTGAATGTGCTATGAATTTTCTCGTTTTTTTCTTTTGTTTTTCTTTATTTTCTTCGGGCCAGTAGATTTTGGTTTCGGGCCACCAAAATTGGAAAAATACTAATTTTACTGGCCCGACCGGGCCACCAGCAAAAAAAGTTAATTTCGAGCGTTGGTATAGCTCAAGTTGAACAAATTAGTAGAATACCGGCCACTGAGATAAAAGTGAGAAAGTTTATTTCATGTATAGCTCACCTTGATCATTATTTTGGATATATAAATAACACTTCTAAAATATAAACCTTGTCACCTCATGAAAATACATGGCATTTTTGTACATGATTTCAAGGAAATACACTGATTTTCTAAATGCATATATTATTAAAGGGATAGTTGAGTTTTGGTATAGAGGGTGCTACACAAAATAATTTTTTGTGAGATAATGAAAAACTGAGTGTCAAATTCGAAAGAGCATACAATTTTAATGACAGAATAAACATTATTTGATCAAAATCGGTTCAGAAATGGCTGAAATATCCATAAAATAACCATTTGTAATAAATGTGGGGCCCCACAATTATTAGACAATTTTGAATCGGCCGTTAAATTTTTTTTTTAATGTTTCCTCGTTTCAAAAATGTACAAAATAGATTTTTATATAGTTGTTGATTATCTCTCTATCTAATCACTATTTCAACAAAACATCACATGCACAATATTTAATTTAAAATGGTTGAAACCGATGAGTGTTTAGAGAGCGCCCTCTTGAGTTAGAACGGCTCTTTTTGAATGATAACAGGCTTTTTACAAGTAGTAATTTGTAATGTTTTATTCCTTTTTAGTTATAATTATTAGTTTGTAATGTAATGGTAGAGGTTTTGCTTACTAAAATTCAGTTTGACCAAAACTGTACTCTCATTACCAGAACTCAACTATCCCTTTAAGTTGCTACCTTAAGGCTAAGTCTACCCTATTTATATATAAGCATAACTTCATACACTGCTAGAGTTTGATAAATACAAATTTTGCAGAAAAAAACACTGATGTTTGCAGAGATCAGCTTACAATGCTGAACTAGTACTTGGCACTCTGACTTTTAGACCGTTTCTTCATTTTAATATGACAAAAATGAGAATGAATGTTTTTCTTGCGAGGCCCTTTTGTTACTTCATTTTGTATTCATGATACTGCATGTGAGTTTCATGCCATATCAGATATGCCAGGCACAAATTTATGCAATTTATTTTGCCAATTTTCCGGCCAAATACTAGCAGTGCTGTAATGTTCTTATCTACTACTATGTTTTAAATACATTTCATATCTTTTGATTGCTTGTGACAGATTAAAAAATCAAAACAAATGGTCTGCATTGGGATGACAAATGTCCATTAGAGCATTAGGCAAAAAAACAAATATGATTAAACCCATCAGTACCCAGCCATCAAAAGACCACATAGTAACTATACTCTAGGATTACACACTGTAGTACTGCTGGTACTGAAACTGAAAGGATTAGTCCAACTTGGGTTTAAGCGGAGCGCTCTTCTTGGGCTGGCAGGTAATAATCTCCCTCTCCTTTGCTTCAACCGCATACTCAACTGGACCTGGAGAGACCCCCACACTCCGGGGAGAGCTCTTCCAGAACACGGGGAAGAACTTTCTGAGGAGGAGCCACACGCCACTAGACCTTTGCCTTGACTCGCGCTGGATCTTACTCGTATACTTCTCTGACTCTGCTCCTCTCACTCCGTTGCCATTTCTCGCTTCTAGGTTGAGCTGGAATGTGTGCTCGTTGCCTGCCAGTAGCCGCCTGTCGCACATCCGCACCCCGAGCTGAGCTAGTCATGAGCGTGCCTGCTCCTCGAGACCCATGTTGAAGAGGATGATGCCCATTGGCGTTCTCTTCAGACCCAGGGACTCCAGTCGCTTGCTCATCTTGTTCTTCATGTTACGCATCCTCGTCGAGGCATGGACAAATATCACTGTAATAAACAAACAAAAATACAAAAAGAATAACAGAGAGGGCAGAGATGGCAAGAATGAGACTAAACCATAACACTTAGAAAGATTTAGAAAAGCAAACATGCAGGGATTTTACATTAAATTTTGTTTTAATGAAACAATCAAAATTATACTTTTAAAAATATTAAAATTGGAATCAGCAAACATTACTGTAACAAACACAATCTAGCTCTTTGCTTACTTACATATGTGTACAAGCAAAATGGTACATGTACTTAAAAAACCCAACATTTTCATTAACTCTATATTTCCTACTGCATGTCACGTCTGACAGTGACAGAACTGTGGTCTTGACTTCTCTTTATTCTACTTACCAGCAAGAGGAACAGCCAGCCCCCAGATGAGAACAAGGATGCTTCCAAACAGATACATGAGCAACCAGATGACCGCCAACAGGACCAGCAGACACATGACAGGGTGCTCCTTCTTGAACTTATTCACATCCCGCTTGTTGCTTGTCCAGTAGCTGAATCCGATAAACGCTCCGGTCACAATGGCAAGACCCCACAGCATCTGACCCGGGTTGATGCATCTGCAGATTGGTGTGTGGATGGAGTATGCATGTCAGAATATAACTAGGCTACATGTGACCTTACAGCACAAAACGACCGTTAAGTTGCAGTAGTAGTTACTCTTTTATTAGCTGAATATATGAGATTTGGGCTTTTGTTATTCTCTGAATTAGGGTATCTTAATCAATCGCTTTAAATTTATGGTAACTTTTACGAGAAGGACCCTCATTATCAAATAAAAGTAAAATTTTGCTGGTGTATTAAAGTCAAATCTCTTTAACTAGGAGAACAGGATCACTGGAGACACAATATTTCACTAATTGTGCCGAGATAGCTTAGTGGTTTTGGCCCATGACTCATGAGACATGAGTGGTCACCGCATATCGCATCAGAGTTCAGACATTACAAATGAATACTGATCAATTTTGTCAAATTAAATGGAACGGCTAACCTAAAGTAAACTAAGGCAACCTAAACCATCCACTTTTATTCCATCTACACACACACACACACACAGACGCAGACAAGTTTACCGTTAATATCCGTATTACCAAGGCTTATACTCTATTACAAACACAATTAGTCATGAGTAAACTTAACTAACAAGAATTCAAGTCAAATCGCATTTTCAACAAACACAAATGTGTATGAGTGGGACAGTAACACTAACCCCACTATCAGGAAAATTACCACCAGAACAAGAAAATAATTTGTTTGGTAGTAAAGAAGGTTGTCGATTACTCGATTTGCCCATCTCTCAGGATTGCTGACCGCTGGCACTGAAAATCTGGCCGATTCTAGGATAAAATCGTCTACACTTCGAAGGCCCGGAATCTCGATATCGTCCATTTTTGCTCGTTGACGTATTCACTCGATCTAATAAATACAGAAATAGTAAAAAACAACAAGCACAAAGATCACCAAATTAGAAATGGGGCGGGGTCTGAGGCGGATGCTATTTTTAGAAAAGGGGGAATTTCGGGGAAAAACGCGATTATTTATAAATTAGATTATAATATGAGTGTTAACCTCTTGCTTGTAAAACATCTCCATTGTGGCCTATAATTTACTGCAGGAAATTAATAACAATTAAACATGGATCCAGTTGTGTTTTGTATTCGAATTTGCACGAAGTAATAACGTAATACATAGGATAGCAAGACATTCATAATTATGCAGTGCCAGTGACGGAATATGGGTAGTTCAGTTTTGGTTTAGAGAGCTCTTCAAGAAATAGTTTTTGTGTGAGGTAATGACAAACTCCTGGGAAAAACTAAGTGTCAAATTTGAAGAAGAAAAAAACACAAGTTTCATGACAGTAGAGTCAACTTTTTGTTCTTCTTCAAAATCAGTTTAGAAACGGCTGAGAGTGAGATACCCATAAATATATCTGATTTATTTTATTTATTTTTAAATCCTACACATTTCAGAAAATATACCAAAATGTTTTTTTAATTGTTTTTTTGTATCACTGATTGAATTTTTATCAAACATCACACGCATATTAATTTGATTAAACAATCGTTGAAACTTGAGGTGTCTGGAGGGAGCCCAGCCGTTATATGTTTTTCTACAATTCAAGCATCATTGAATTATATGACTGTTGCCGTTTTAAATGATAACTGGCAAGTTTTGGTTTCATATTCTCTTGAACTATCCATTTAATAGTTACACCAGGACAAAACACAAACATGAACATCGAGCACAAAAGTGCAGCTTATATTAGTGCAGCATATATATTTTATGAACGAACTTTTGATTAAAATTCGCACTTCAAACTTCCCAAATGTCATTAATTCCAAAACACAGTGAATAATAATAGTTTAAATTCACACACCCTTTCGTTGTAAATATCATTAGTACTAATCGACCAAACTAACCGTTCCATACCTAACTTGGTTCTTCCATGCCTGACTGGCAGTTGTGCAATTTCTAATAATAATAGAACTTAGAAGTATATAATTATGAAACCAGCTAATTTGATGTTCCACAAATCGAGATATCAATGATTTAATTTGAAACACTTCCTGGGGACCATTGCAACTGTGCACAAACTTGCAGCAATGAGTTAGCAAATATCACTTTGCATCAAGTTCGATCGCTTATAATATGGAATTTTAACGCAGTCATCATTACGCAGTGGACATAATACAAACACATTCAATCAACCCATTGTCAGTTTGTGTATAATTATGAACTACAGTCATATTATGGTTACGAAATATTCACACATTACTTAGTGGAGAAATCTGATCACAACAATCCATTCATCACGTTTTGCACTTGTCAACAAAGTTACTAGATCCCTCATCCCTTTATTGACAAAAAAAAAGAAGATAATTTCCCATATTGATTTCTATATAGCTGTCCACTTTCAGTTAGGACTATAAACAATTATAATGAAATACACATTATTTTATCATGGTGACAGTTACCTCTACGTCTAAAGAACAAAATATTATCATGTACACAACTGTACAAGTTTTTATAATTATAGTCATGAAAGTAAGTGTGTTGCAGAAAATTACCCGGGAAAATTACACGCTCAAATCACTTTTAGCCCTTACCCAGGAAAATCCAGTTGAAACCAATTAGAATTTCAATGGGTACCCATTGGTTTCAATGGGTACCCATTGAATTTAATGGGTAGGCCTACCCATTGAAAACCAATGGGTACCCATTGAAATTCTAATTGGTACCCATTGAATTCAATGGGTAGACATTGAAACTGAATTCAATGGGTAGGCCTACCCATCGGCATTGGTTTCAATGGGTACCCATTGATTTCAATATTGGTACCCATTGATTTCAATTTGTCCAAATTGTTTCATTTTCCATATGCATGCTCTTCGATTACCAATTGATTTCAATTGGTAATGGGAATTTCACCCTGGGTAGATTGCCTCTGCTATTATATACCGGCATTGTCAGTGACAGTCAATGACATTTTCATAATTATACATGTTATGACGTCACACGTCCAAATCAAGGATTACAAAGCGTAGCGAATGATATTATAATCACACATTTTAATAAAAACATGCCCATTTCCGAAAATTCACTGATCACACTTCTCACTTCACGCTCCCATCTACTATACTTAAAGGGCAATGCAACTCAAGAATAGAGTTTATCCGTACTTGATATATCGTAATATGCCTTTTTATTATTAACATAACTCCGACTCGGATTTCTGCTTTGGGAGAAATATGTGAAAACTCTATCGGGTTTACCACTATTCATGCGAACACTGGATGCCGCCATTATTAGGTGTGTGCGGACTTATGGTCAGTGATATGCACTAATTTCAATAGCTTCTATTGAAACCATTGTCTGAATACTTGTATATGCTTTGACGAGTCTGTAAATCAGTGAAAAGCTTTTTGTTTGGCCCGTAGCACACTCGTCATAGTTTGCAAAGCATGTCGGGCAAATACAAGAACATGGCCGCTCTCATCATCTTTTGCCGCCGTAAGAATTAGTAAAATGTGGGTATGTTCACGTAAGGATTTCATGGGATCCAGGAGGCCAAAATTGCGAAGTTATGTATCAAATAAAATGTCTGGGGGTCTGTTCACCCTCTAAACGATAATAATAGCCGAAAGCCATAGTTTCATTGCCCTTTAACTATCACTTTTACACTCCAATGACTTCATCATCCTAAACACCAAGAGAAAAAGGAGGGGGAATGCATTCCCCCCCCCCCCCCCCACACTGTTTCTATTTTGTTTGCACCTTTCAAGGTCTTCAAGGAGTGTCACAAGTTTAACGGTGGTGCTCCTAATGCCCACCGACGTACTCTGTTACGCTCCTGCTCACAGCAACACAATAATAGAAACAGTCAGACTCTGCGATTATAATACAATAAGTGTAGGGTCTTTATTCATTCTACTAACAAGCTGTGAGTTATAAGAGAGTGGCATTAAATTCCACTCAATGAGCTGCATCGATATACATGTAAGTCATATGTTACTTCGATGATTGTAACTTCGTGCTGTACACAAAACTGGACTGCAAGACTTAGTGCTCCAATGTCAACTGACCGCTGGTCTCCACCAGCTAACTCCCCCAACCACTCTTCCACTGCTGACAGTGCAGTCATATATCCCTTCCCCTCCCCAGCAACACTTTTAACCAATCATAGCCCCTGATATATAATACATTTGCATAATGTCATAACTATGGGCCAAACAAACATGTATGTGTCCAAGATTCCTGCTTCTCTGCATAATATCATAAATCTACCCTGGATGTACCGATGGTCGTTAACCCTTAACCCTGTGTCCTCTACTGCTCATGTGCTTAACCCTGTGCACTCCGTCACAAGGAGCTACAAAATAGCAAGGCCAAGGGTTTGCAGTTGCACCTTTATTTTTGTAATACAAAGATTTTATTCCAGAAGATATTCAAAAGTTTAGTTGATGACAAATATGACCTTTTTGAAATATATTCATGAATGAATAGTACATTTTTAATTTGTGGTGAATTGCATACTGTATTACAATTTTCATACACTTCCGTAACCAATAGCCAACAATGAAACTGAAAGTATGTCAATCATCGATAACGATTGCAAAATGGACCTAATGCATACATTATGTTTTATTTTTGTGTCATTTTTCTTAGAGTAGGATATTCCTTTAAAATTGTTAACATTTTTATTTCTTGATGTTTGTATCCCCTTCCCTTCCCCCTCCCCCCCCCCCCCCCCCCCCCCCGCAAACTGCCCAGCGTGTGTGTGCATGATACACACAAATTGCGTAACGCACAACGATTACGTGGCTTTATTTTTACGTTGCAAAAAAAAAAAATACAAGCACAATCACAATCAGTCAGATCACGTCGTCATCGCTATATCGCATCGGGAAAACAAGTTAACTAGTTGCATTATTTTGAGTTAAAAATGCCGTACCTCTCCGAGAGTGGTAAGTGAAAACCAACGCAATGTTCTTTCGATCTTTCAAATGTAATTATATTGCCAGAATGTAAATCTAATATTTTGTTGAAGAAGTTGTATATTTTGCCGTAGCTTACATGGATTTCTTTGTATGGGACCACACAACACTACATTGTAATGCTGCGCTATACGGGAACAATGTGGGACAGTACAAAAAAAGTTTGTCAAAATTTCACACAAAATTCTTATCTTAAATTCAACAAAATCAATCATGACTGGCCCTAAAAATGATACAAGTGTTATATGAACTTACCAAAATGGTCCAAATTATTCTTCAAATGTCGAAAAAAATGGAAAATCTGCAGTTTTGGAAAATAAAAAGACTGAGAAAATCTCAGTCGTGATCCCTCTCGAAAGTGTTGCTGCTATCTGGATGACTGTCATGTATTTCCCGCAAGCTTCCCACACCACACGTGTTACCGTATCCGAATTCTGACACGGCGTATCCGAATTCTGATACGGCGTATCCGAAATCGGATACGGCGGGCATGCTTGCAGATCGCGAGTTGGCTTGTTTTGGACAATAATAAGCGGCCTCCGCATGTTGCGGGCGGGCTTTCTTTGTTTACGATGGGACATCGAGCAGGAAGAGAAAGAAATGGAACTTATATGACGATTTTTGTAAGTATGACTTATCATTTTGAAAATGAAATTTTGTACAATAAATCATAAAATCAGCTTCAATCTAGGTATGCAATTTTTTACTTTAGATATGCCGTTCTTTTCTCTCTGTTTGTAGTTCAAATTGTGTCCCGTAGATTTTTACCACTGTGAGCAGTAAATGGTCCATCAGGACCATTTACAATACATTGTAGATGTGTATGGGACTGACTATTGACTATTGTATTGGAAATCGAATAGCACGAACATGACGAAGTGCGCTCAGAAAAAGTTTAGTCTAATTGCCCATAATACATTTGGGTTAAAAGGAGCATGATTGCCAAGAAGAAAACAATATTGCGACTAAGCTAAGTTGTAACAAAACGCGACAAAGGCAAAGCCACATACTTGGAGGTGCATGTAATTGTAAAAAATAAAAAAATAATAAAAAATGCAACTAAAAATTTGAAATTAATTTTTTTCACCACAAAAACAAACGGAACGCATCTTCAATGACAATGACATCATTATAATTTATACTTATTATAGCAGATGCATAAACTCCAATAAATAATATGGTATTGGGTCCTATTACCGGATACCATTTCTTTACGCCATGACAACGATCAACATGAAGAACAGAGATATGAATAAAACAAAAATAAGTGATCTATATATTCTCAAGATAAAGAATTGATAACTTATTTCGTAGAAAAAAGCGGCAAACTTACGCAAATTGAACTTTTACGGCACCCTTTCAAGAAGCAGAATTTTTTGTAGCGCACAAACCGGGTTGTATTAACCGGACGCACCAAACGTGAATGTTTTGCATGGGAATGTCATTGACATGCGCGCTGCCACTGGTGCGCGGCAAAATGCGCGTATAACGCCTCAGGGCGCTTATTTTCTTCGGGAAATGGTGGGAAATGTTTGCTAAACATCCATTTATTATCCTCCGTTAATGCCGACTTTCAAATTCAACTTTCAAAATTCGAACGTTTTTCCTATTGGAATTTGCATGTACGGTAATACAACCCGTTCGGTATTGCAACCCCTTGCTATACAATAAATAAGAAGGCCCTGAAAACGGTAAATTTATCGATTAAGCAGATGGTCCAGTCAGCTGGACCATTTACACGCTATATATGCTAATGTGCTGGATATAAGCTAGATCGACAAATCTATCGCTTTCATGGCCTTTTTGACATTATTATTGTTATTTTCACTGTCGGCATTCTAGCGATAGACGCGACCGATACGCGGTGCCTTAAGAGGCAAGAACACCGTAGCTCTACAGTAAAAGTTACTTACGGAAAATCATTTTTTTTTGCACATAAAACACAACATATTTAGTATTTTGAGCGACATTTGTAGCCCTATCAATACATTTAGGGCTGTTATAATACTTTAACTCACCGATCTCGTGTGTCACTATACATGTCATTCTATAATTACGGCGAATTGTGAGATTTTCCACAATTTTCCATCACTCTTCGTCGGTCTTTCGCCGTTCAAACTGCCGTTATCGTACACAGATGCAATAATTACGGTATCGCTAGCGTGCACACAAAAAAAAAAAAAAAAAAAAACGACGCAAAATTTAAATGAGTTATTTGACTTGACAAACTGTTACCGCTACCGAATAATTATTGGAATCACTGGCCCACAATTATTTGCTAAAAATGTAGCGGTAACAGTTTGTCAAGTCAAATAACTCATTTTAATTTTGCGTCGTTTTTTTTTTTTTTTTTTTTTGTGTGCACGCTAGCGATACCGTAATTATTGCATCTGTGTACGATAACGGCAGTTTGAACGGCGAAAGACCGACGAAGAGTGATGGAAAATTGTGGAAAATCTCACAATTCGCCGTAATTATAGAATGACATGTATAGTGACACACGAGATCGGTGAGTTAAAGTATTATAACAGCCCTAAATGTATTGATAGGGCTACAAATGTCGCTCAAAATACTAAATATGTTGTGTTTTATGTGCAAAAAAAAATGATTTTCCGTAAGTAACTTTTACTGTAGAGCTACGGTGTTCTTGCCTCTTAAGGCACCGCGTATCGGTCGCGTCTATCGCTAGAATGCCGACAGTGAAAATAACAATAATAATGTCAAAAAGGCCATGAAAGCGATAGATTTGTCGATCTAGATATAAGCTAACTCAGGTGAGCGCTACGCTACAGCGTAGCGCTCAGGGTCGGGCTCATAGTGCCCCCGATTTTTTGCGGTAATGTGCACAATAAGTGTGCTTAAAATTATAGATATGATACGGTACTTTCCACCGTGTAGATGATACATATGTTATGCAACTATGGGGTGGATCAGAATGATGATTTTTCGCTCCATTTCGCATCAAAATGAGTGATTTATGCACATCATCGACTTCTATCTGTGTTGTATCGCGACTTCTGAACGATCGATTACCGTACGACCACTAAACGCGCGAGTCAGATCTGCCATCTATTCGGCGGGCGCGGTACATGAATGGAGACCGTACCCGCGCGTTCGCCTGATCATCGCTCGTTCCTAAGTCGCGATACAACACAGATAGAAGTGGAGGAGGTGCATAAATCACTCATTTTGATGCGGAATGGAGCGAAAAATCATCATTCTGATCCACCCCATAGTTGCATAACATATGTATCATCTACACGGTGGTAAGTACCGTATCATATCTATAATTTTAAGCACACTTATTGTGCACATTACCGCAAAAAATCGGGGGCACTATGAGCCCGACCCTGAGCGCTACGCTGTAGCGTAGCGCTCACCTGAGTTAGATATAAGCATACCACCCATTCGTACACTGTAGCGTTCAACAGTTGAACGCTGTGTTTTAGGACGCATCCATCGCTACAGAAAACTGTCAGGAAATTTTCATTTTTTCTACATTTTTTGGTCTTCAAAACAACATAGTCGGTCATTATTTTCAAATTATATGAATTGTGAATCACATAAACGAAAGCATTTGCATTTGCATTTACTGGTAAATGGAGGGAGGAATTGGCCGACAAAAATATTTTTGTGTTGGATAGTGCAGCAGGTACTACAGTACTTTTGTTGCGATGGCAATGTAATATTATAAGTGAGTATGGTGTCTCAACTCGTGCATACTTGCTTATGCATTTACTGTTGCAATAAAAGTTCTGGTGCATGCTAGAATAAATTGGAATGCAGGTGGCCGAGTTCCCTCTCTGATATAACTAAGAAACAATGATATTTCATAATATTTTTCTCCTTTTCTTTGAAGGGCGAATGGTTGATGCAAGGTCATCATGGAGACTGTCGGCCATTCCAGAGATGTTCTGGGGGTTTATTAACTTTGTTATCCTTTTGTAAGTATAACCCCCCCCCCCCCCCCAAAAAAAAATATATATATATACAGTGTATATAAATAAATAAATAAATCAAAATCAAAAAATCAAAAAATTTTAATTTTTTGATTTTACTTAAAGGGTACCACCACCCAAACATAATATTCATATTAAAGAAAGGTAACATCTTTAGTATTCCATTCCATCAACAAGTTCACAAAAATATCTTTCCAGAAAAAAAAAAAAAATTGGAAACGCATCACCATTCTAAAGCATGCGTTCATGCGGTCTGAATTACGCAGACTGCTATGTGTGAGGTGAATTGCAATGTGTGCAGAGCGAACGAATCGCCCGGGAATCTATTGTTTACAAACGTGCGCGTGAATAGCATTGGCGCACTCGCAAATGGTTGGCCCGTATGGAACCAGGAAATAGCAGTGGTTCCGTAAGTGGTGGAATTTAATTGCTTTGTTTATGAATTACACAACCCTTTGCAAAATGTTGGGTATCTATTTGATATCACAAAATGGTACCAAAACATATAATAATGTGTTGTTCTTTGCCTGTGGTCCCCTTTAAACTAAGTGAGGCCTGTAAAGTTTCTAACTCCACGAAAATTCCTTGGAGCTTCCTCGTTTCTCTTCTAACGTGTTGTTTATCTTATAAATGGTAAGAGAAGAATAAAATAGGGTTAGATTTTTTCAAATGCCCCATTAGTATGACGATATCTATCATTCAGCTCAAAAGCGTTAACAAATGGTCATAAACCTCATAGTCGTCCGTTGTAAAAGCTGACGCATATTTTCGCTTTTTTAACCAGGAAAGCAGTGTCCTTTTTCAATGAAACTTTCACACATCATTCGGACATATCTTACAATGATGTTGGTACAGGATTGAAGTCTCAAATGTCATTTTGGGCAATATCTGACACTTTACAGGCCTCACTTTAATTTTCTGTTATTAGAATGTGTCTCCTAAATATTATTGGGTGATTTACTAGTTATTAAATATTCCTTCATGAAAAGTGTTGCAATAGGATAGAAATATATTATCTGTATTGAAGGTTTCATTTAAAAAATGGTTGTTTCTTTTCCATGTTGAGATTTTTTGCAACTTTTACAGATATTGAAATGAATACCTAATGTACGGCTACAAAATAATATAAATTATGTAGTGCAAGATGAGTGTTCTAATAACCCTTTTAATTCCCGGCATTCCAGTGATTGCAATTTGTTTTTGTTTGTAATATATATCTCTTATGATGTATACTTTTATTAATTTGCTACTAATAAAAAATTGTTATTTTGTGTTACAGGGCAAAATGTTGGTTGCCTTATTTCTTATTTGATGTATGAAGAAAAAATTAGACTGCTCTTTCCTCTTTCATGTTATGATCTATTCATTGTCATATTGCCTGGTTTGGAAAACTTACACTTGATTTCTCAACTTTTCTCATGCATTTTATCTACAGTTTCAGGACAATGTATTCGGTGAGTTTATTTTATAAGACCATTTTCCCAACAGCAAAGCATCCTTACTTAATTAATGAAAATTAAAGATGAATGTCTGAATCATATTGTATTTATCAGGGTATTTAAAAAAATTGAAATTCGTTAATTTAATCTTTACTATGAGTTACTATGAGTGTTACTGTAGTTTGTTTTTATGATCTGTTGCAAATGTATGTCAAGGTAATTCAATTCATTTATTAATTCCGCTTTGATCATATCATTTTTTTTCCCTTGTGATAATATAAGATTTGACAAAGAATATGTCATCTATATCTAGAAGTGTAGCTTTGAATAATGCTGTCCTAATAACATCGCTCTTATGTTTAAAAATATATATATATTTTTTAAATGGCTGAGCCGCTGACACCAAAGGTACATTGCTATATACTATAATTTTTCATTTTCTATCTGTCTTTATGTTCATGTTGTATTAAATAACTTTCTAATTTTGTTTGACTGCAGCCTGAGCTTACAAACAAAGGTACAGGCCACTCGTCAGACTACAGGCAAGGGTTGACTAGCGACAGAAGAGGGTAAGCTGGACTATGTCAGTATAATATCACACAATTTGTTGTGTCTTTGATAACCCCCCCCCCCCCCCCCCCCCCAATTTGATGCAAGCATTGTATGTTTTCTAGCCAGCTGAGTATCGCATACTGGGCCCTGTTTCATAAAATTGTTGTTAATGTCCTATTATTGTAACTACTCTGTCAACAGCCAATCAGCACGGAGCATTTTAGCTGTTGCCATAGTATTTACTATAATTGAACATTTACAACAAAATTTAAAAAGCAAGCATTTTATGTTTTCAAATTTCAAGCCAGCTGAGTACCACATATAATGCATTTCCTATCAAAGATCTGTAATCCCCACTTGACGCCAATAAGAGTGAAATTTAATTTTAAAACATATACATGTACATTGAAGCTTATGTCTATGTTCTCTTAAGTTTCCATTATCGTTATTAATTTCTTGTTCTTCTTTGTTCTTCTCCCTCCCCTCTTCTCTCCCCCCCCCTCATATTCTAGGCCTGGTGGGCCCCCTCCCCCACCCAGGAGAAGAATGGGAGGCTTTGGAGGCAGGGGGTCAGGACCCGCCCCACCCCCAGCAGCAGGTGGTGGATGAGGAAGGTGAGTACGACATTGAAAATGAAATGCAATGCTCAAAATTAGCACAGTCCTTAAGAATCATGTTCTGAATCGGTCAAGGACTGGTAAGTGATAACTTCAAACTAAAATTGTCAAATGAATATTCATCATGATTTTACTCTTGAAGAATTTGTTTGTTGAGTATTTGATACTGGTTTATGTCAGCAGGAAAACTGGAGTGGCCACAATGTGTAAAGTTCAATACTAATTTTTCATCTTTAGGGAGTGGAGCTGAAAATATTTTCATGCAACCTACATGTATTTCTTTGGAGATAATTTCCGCTTGCACAGAGTTATAATTTAGTTGCATAATCGTTTGAGTGCCCAGAGGTTTAATCAAAACTGCCTGCATCCTCTCAAAGTCAGTTTTCATATAGATTCAGTTGTCCCGGGCCCCGTTTCATAAAACTTTTGCAATTGTTGTAAAAGTCTAATTATTGTAACTAGTAGGTCAATATCCATCAGCATGGAGAGCACTGCAGCTGTTGTCATGGTCGTTACACTAATTTGACACTTGCAACAGTTGCAAAGGTTTTCTGAAACCGGGCCCAGATCTCTAAAAAAATAATGATGCATAATGTTTAATTTGCTACCCTCCTTCCCCTTTCTTACTGCAGGTAAATGCCTACTCATCATGGACACCACATGCGAGTAGGCCATAGAAGACCTCATGAAACATCACCCTCCAAACATTTTGAATGACCTTACTCTGTCTTCTAAAGCCCAATAATGGCTGACAGATTGAATCAACTTAACAGTGTTTATATACTATAGACATAGTAGTTCCATTAATATATTCTTACATTTTACTTGTTAGTATTTGTATTATTCAAAGATTATAACTCATTTTGTATAATGACATGTTTGACATTTTTCAAACTCTGATATGATTTTTCATTTTTGATAGGTTTGTTTTAGAATTTAGGAAAAATTGCCCTGCCAAATGTTTGCTTAGTTACATTTAACAACTTAACAAAATCCTTTAACTTAATCTTAATGAATGATAAATCTTTACTTTCTGTTTTCTAGAACTTGCAGTCTTGCAGTTCTAGGGATGTTGATATAACATTTCGGTATATTACAAATGATACTTTCTCTTTGGAACTGTGCAATCTGATATTCAAACATAAATAAGAAATCATTTATAGATGTAATAATACTTGAATCAAATGATGGTATGGTGATGTTTCTTGTGGTTTTCACAACAAATTGTTTTCTTTGTCTAGAAGTACCAGCTAATGATGTCTTGTTAGTAAACTCAGAACCTTGAGTCTTGCTTGACTGATGCAAAATGGTATATACATGTAACAATCTATTCAAAGAGAATGATTTAGACAAATGTATAAATCATATATTTCTTGTAACAAATATTTTGTTGTGCATATTTATGAAATTATTAATGTTTTTGTACAGGGATGCACAAGGATACCAGTTTTGACTTTGAGGCAAAAGCCTGAATTCAGACCCTGTTCACCTGGAATTCTAGGCTATTTTTGGTAATTTTCCTCACAAATCAGGTTTCATGGCTCAGTTTTCAGGCTCTCCACTTGTAGCCAGCTGGCATCCCTGAATACCTTTAACACGTATTTTTATGATAATTACTAATATTTTGTATTAGTAGTTTGTTAATTGTGTTATTGTTGTAAATATTCTTCTTCTTCTTATTATTATTATTATTATTATTATTATTATTATTATTATTATTATTATTATTATTATTATTCTTAGTATTATTATTATTATTATTATTAGTAGTAGTAGTAGTAGTATTAGTATTGGTATTGGTATTATTTGTATTATTTGTATTATTATTTGTATTATTATTATTATTATTATTATTTGTATTATTTGTATTATTTGTATTATTACATGTATTATATTTATAATGATTGTTTTTTGTTTATATTACCATTATTATTGTGAATACTAAATGAAAGTGGTAAAAGGTGTAGTTTTATAAATATACAGTATAATTTTCTTCTGATAATGGAAGATTAGAGAATATAGATTATAGGCTACTGATTATTGCTGCATTTGCATTGCAATACATGTGCATCAATTTTAAATTTAGTTTCTGATGTCATTACTATTACTTTTGCAAAGTCAGGTTACTACAGTAGTATCTGATTATAAAATATTCATGAATGTGGAAATAGCATTCAGAAACATTGTCATGTACCTACATTTGCATATATATGTATTTATTCTTGCTTCTTCGTTGTCTATTGTAGTACAGTCCACCTACTGGTGCATTTAAGTTTAAAAGTAGGATACAAGAAATAAGAGAAACTGTCAAAGTATGACAGATTGGTTTATTTTAAATAAGTTATGCATGTAGGTTTGTAATCCTCAAGGTGTATTATATTTATTAAAAATTGCTCTTAAGATAAAAATGTGTACAAACCTGAATTGAGCCTTATATGTATTTCATTTTTAGATAAATGTACCATCCTATATAAAACCCTCAAAGCAATAAGTTAGTCTTTTTTTCTTTCTTTTTTACTACCAGTGATCTTAGAAATTCCATTATTAGAATCAATCCATCACTTGACATGTTTTATTTTCTGTAATATCCATTTCTCTTTTTGTAATGCATTTAATTCCATGTGTTATTGTTGACATTTTATACTTACAGGATAATTTATAATATACAGTATGTAAGGTTGCTGAACTGAAATGTTGCATTTTAGTTTAATAGATTGTACATTGTAATTATCTGCTCCTGCAGAACATGGAAGGTTTCAGGGAGAAATATTACTTTAATACAAAACTTTGGAAACTTATTTGTGATTTCTGAATATGCTAACTGTTTATTATTAGTACAATGTCATAATGTATAAGGAAAAGTCAGAAAAAACAAGATTATTACTCTTCTCATCTTGGTATACAGATCCAGTACGGCTATGATGAAAGTATAGTAAACTTATATGTAATGTATATGTACTAATAAAATATTCTTGTTTACATAGTCAACGTATTGATGTCAATTATTAAGTAACTCTAACAATTATTTGTAAGTAAGTGTATTTCCTACCATGGAACCCTACATATACATGTGCCACCCTCCCACCCCCTATAATTTGACAAAAACAGTAGAAAACATAAGGGTTGGAATTAACGAAGGAGGTATGTAAATAGACCATAGTTTTAATGATGTCATATGACGCAGATAAACCATGGTTTATTTACAAACCTATGTGAATTCCACCCAAGGGGTACACCACTGCATAGAGATGTATGTTTGTGTTCTTGGGTGTGTTTATTTCTATGTGGTTTAGGGTTGATTAGATGTGTAATGCACATTTCGCCCTTACTATGTTACAACAAAACAAAACATTCTATATAATTATGATAGTATGTTGATTAAAGGTGCACCTGTAAAGTGTCAGATCATTGCCCAAAATAACATTTGAGACTTCAATCTTATACCAAAATCATTGTAATATATGTCTGAATGATGTATTTAAGTTTCATTGAAAAAGAACACTGCCTTCCTGGTTTAAAAGCGAAAATTTGCTTCAGCTTTTACAACTAAATGCAGTATGACGTTTATGACAGTCTGTATAGACGTTCTTTAGCTGAATGATTATCAATGATAGATATCTTCATACTAAAGGGGCATTTGAAAAAAATCTAACCCTATTTTATACTTCTCTTACCATAAGCTAAACAAAACGGGAGAAGAGAAATGTGGAAGCTCAAAGTAATTTTTGTGGAGTTAGACACTTTACAGTTGCACCTGTGACTTATATAGCTTCAGTTCACGGGTACACACGAAATTTGCTTGTCATAGTTTTAAGCAAAAGAGAAACAGTTGCCCCCCCCCCAAAAAAAAACAAAACAAAACAAAACAACAACAACAAACAAAAAAGAACAACAACAAAATACAAAAAAGAAAAGAAATAGAATACATTCATAAATAAATATAAAAATCAATAAGCCGCGCCTACTTTACATTATACATAAACGACACCATAGATGAAAATTGAAAAACTGAACTTATCGATCAAAATTTTGTAGAGGTGATGAAACTTTGTGAAATATTGTTTTTAATTGTTTTAACATGCTTGAAATGGGGGACTTAATGTCTAATTATTAAATTAGCACGAAATAGAAATCTCAAACAAAACGAAACGTAATTAGGGGTGATTAGTAATATTTTCATAACAAAATCCTAAACGTGGCAGTATAAATAATTGTTGCTAACTTCAGTTACGGCGAAATTAAATGGCCACATGTGTGAGTCGGCAAAGTGAAGCCGTGCTGCCGTGAATTAGAAGTCGTGTTTTACTCTCAAAACAGGTAATGTTCGTTTATACTTTTCTAATTCAGTTGGGCTGATCTGATGATCATGATATAACAGTGCACTTTTAAGAGAGATATTTAAAAAGATTTGGGTCGATCGTAACACGAAAATAATCTGAGCTGAAGAGCGAACGTCCCAAGCCAAGACTCCACCCAGTACAATCAGCCCTCCCTGGCCCTGCGTCTCGGCGCGGCTGCTTTGCACGGTGAATGCCATGAGCTGCTTCGCGGCGCGGCAGCTGTTGTTGGAGCTCTTTTCTTGTGTTGTGTGTGTTTGTGTGTGTAAGTAAATGATCGAGTGAGACCGAATGACGAATCTGAGCGAACATGGCGAATGGGTTTAATGTGCTGTGATAATCAAAGTGTGATTGTATTTAATTATTCCAAGACCAAGTACAATATTATTGTATTGGAGTCGGATACAATTCTAAGAAGAGTAAATCCCAGCGCAGAGCCGCAGACAGAGCCGACTTGACCCGATCCGACTGGTTTCAATCAAGCTAGGCCTAGAGTTGGGCCTGGTCGGTCGGAGCAGATTTATCGTGTCGAATCGGCCCCAACTGGCATCCGACTGTCTCTCGACTGGCAAAATGTGTGTCGCAAGGCACTGAAAACTGAGCCGATCGGAAGGACAACCAGTCGAGTCGGCTCTGTCTGCACCGGGCATAAGTAAGAGTAGACTAAGATAAGAGTTAAGACCAGAGGCAGAGAGTGAGGGACAGCAAGATCTGCTACCGTTTTCTTTGACTTGTCTTTGTCTTTGAGTTTGACTTTGTACCCCCGGACCATTCCACTCTGCCTCTGGAATTCACTGCTCTCAAACTCAAACATTGAAACGGCGGCTGCTTCAACAAATTAAGCCAAGGATCTGCTTGAAAAAGCAGAAATCTAGTGCATAGCCTTGATTGCACGAAGGCCTGCACGCTTATAAAAATTATAGCCACCATCTGGTCTCTAGAGACTGGAGGCAATTTGTGCAGTTAACAAGACAAGACAAGACGAGGCAATAATTTCCCTCAAAAATGAAAATTAAGTTATTTTACTCATGAGAAAAGTAGTTAGTAGTTATGAATTAAACAAATCAAACCTTTTTGTTGATAAATGCGACTTTTGACCTTGTCGCACTGTTCAAGGTTTTTCAATGCAAGTCATTACAGCGGTGTGTAACAAATTGTATGCTTTCCTCTTGATTAAGAAGTGCTTGTATTTTCCAACTTGACAAATACTAATTTTAATTGTGTGCCTCCATCTACTTCCCTTTTTTAGATTTTTAATTGAAGTACTACAAGTTGGTGAAACCGGCTGTAGCCCTCTGTTGCCATGGTGCAACCAGTCCCAGAGCATATGAACTTCCCCAAGGAAGAGGAGGAGATTCTAAAGCTGTGGAACGAACTTGATGCATTCCAGACATGCCTCAAACAGTCCAAGGGAAAACCTAGGTGAGAACCATTCATATGCAATATACCATACTGCTGTGTGTCGTAGGCAATGCTAAGAGTAAGACAATGCCCGGCTTTGCAGGCACTTTTGACCTGCCAGCGCATGCATTGTCTATGTACCTATAGAATACAATCAGGAAATTATGCTTATCGCATATAAATGGTCATACAACCTAGCATACTTGTAGTTGATGTCTCTAGCATCATTTTTCTAAATGCCTACATTAGGATCATGCCATTTTAAAGTAATAATGTTATTGAGCTGCTAAAATGTATCTTGTTCCATATATTGGAATTACATCAATCTAATTGGCAAGTTGACGATGACAAAACACATTCGGAATCTGCATGGAAATCTGAACTTAGACTCTTCAGTTAGATTTTAGATGGAATCCACATGATCATAATGAGTTCTTTTTTTTTATCCTACTCTTCACTAGATTTTGCAATGCCCAAAGAGTTTATACAAAGCCCACCATGCAGGTGTCACAATTTACTTTCATTCATTTTCTGATCTCCCAGGTATGCATTCTATGATGGCCCACCCTTCGCCACTGGCCTGCCGCACTACGGCCACATTCTAGCTGGAACCATCAAGGACATCGTGACAAGATACGCCCACCAAAGTGGTTACCATGTCGACAGGAGATTTGGATGGGACACCCATGGCTTGCCTGTGGTAAGTTGTCGCATATTTGGGGTTCTTAAAAGTCAATGCTGTAAACTCTTTAATTTTAGGATTTCGTAGAGCCTAGCTTTATTATTTCAGAGACCATTTCTAAAATGGTTAATGTCGGGTTAGACAACCCTCGAAATTAACTTTTTTTGCTGGTGGCCCGGTCGGGCCAGTAAAATTAGTATTTTTCCAATTTTGGTGGCCCGAAACCAAAATCTACTGGCCCGAAAAAAATAAGGAAAAACAAAAGTAAAATTAAAACAATAACCATATTCATAGTTTCAGGGTACTGGGCAATGTTTAGCCTCATTTGTTATTCCAATGCTCGAAATTATCTTTTTTTCTGGTGGCCCGAAAATAAAATTTACAAACAAAGAAAAACAATGGTCATGACTACTTGGTCATTAATTGGTAAATTATGGAAGTTATGTGTTAAAATTACCACCATCATTAAAGAAATCCATCACTGAATAAACAAAACAAAACCTAGAATCGAGCAGTTTCATCTAAGAGTCATCAACTGATGAAACTAAGCTCTTTTCCATGTACGATTTTGTTATTTTATGGTCCATAAAATCTCCAACACAAAAAAACACACATGGGACTGAGCATAGCTCAGATAACTTTTCAAATCGGGAAATGAAATCACTTAAATCTTTGTTATTTTACAAGCTAAAATTATTCCAAGTAGTCACAAGTCTCTACCTTGTAAAAATGATTCCTTCTAATACCTTCAAAAATATGAATAATGATCCGAAAGATGAAATTATTCCCCTTTATTGACGGTATCGCGGACGGTATCGCAAAGCAATATGAATGAATGTGAAAAGTTAGACATGTGTTTTGATAGGTCTTAGTATGCACACATACTCCCTCTGTGGATTGGTTGTTCTATGTTTATATTCTACATGTTGCAAAGGCTTCCAGGGGGTGTGTGGGAAATTAAGAAAACAGCATAAGCATGCTTTTACTTTTAGTCATTACACACCTCTGGAAGTTGTTTAATTTTACCATGATTTATCATGCAAGAAGTAGATAATTCAAGGGAGAGTGTTCATATGAGGAAATAGCACATATTTGTAGGCATAAATAAGGATTAATTCAACTAGCGCAAGTGCGCTTGCGACTTTTTATGTCCGTCCTTTTCATTTCTTGCAAATATTTAAATCACAATTAAAGTGTTTTTAAGAGGTGTCAAACTTGAGATTCATATTCCTTGATGTTGTCTTCTTATGGTTTAAACATTTGGTGGCCCGATCGGGCCACCAAACTTTGGCATTTTCATGTTTTTACTGGCCCGACCGCAACTTTTACTGGCCCCGGGCCATCGGGCCTACGCCAATTTCGAGCGTTGGGTTAGAGTAAAAGTGTCTTTGTCAGCCATTATTTATGCCTCCACTAACGAAGTGTCTGGAGAGCTGAGGAGGCATGGTATTCCTTCACTAGAGTGCCTCAGCAGTGGTTTAAAAGCAAATGGGATGGAGCAAGGTGTGCAATTGTCCTCTCTGTAGAAGAAACTTTTGCTACCCTAGATGACACCCCCACCACTTCCAGTTTGGTAAAATAAAGAATTACATCTCTGCTGATAGTTTTAGTTGACACATACTCCCCACCTTCTTTGTGTACTTGGGGGTGTTGCATAAAGAGTTGCAATCAATCGCAAATCAGAAAATACTCTCATTTGAACCAATCAGATTTGCGCATTGTGGCAAAATTTTCTGACTTTGGATTAATTGCAACTTTGCGATTGATCGATTATACCCCCCTGATACCCCCCTGTTTAGGTTCTAGGTTGATCTGGTGACCTACATTAGGTTGATACTAGTAGTACACCTCTGATTCTAGTAATGCTATTTTGGTTGTTGTTGTTGTTGAACAGGAATATGAGATTGACAAGAAGCTGGGGATCACAGGACCTGACGATGTGCAGAAGATGGGCATTGAGGCTTACAACAACGAGTGCAGGAAGATTGTATCTCGCTACGCTGGTGAATGGGAGGTAAGACACTGCACATATATCTATACTAGATATCTATCCTATACTAGCACTCTGAAATGGTTGTACATTGGAACTTTTTGAGAATTTACGAGGACTCCGCCACCAGTGAGTGCAGGAAGATTGTGTGGTGCTGCGCTAGTGAATGGGAGGTTAGAGACAAGACGTATGCTTAATAGTAACAAACAATTTCAGGTGCACCTTTCCTAAACTACCTCCATTGAAAAAACACTCTGAAATTATTTTTACATTAAACTCTGAGAATGCAGTGTCGGAAGATTGTGTCTCGTTACGCTGGTGAATGGGAGGTGAGGAACTTCACATACTTGGCAGAGAAACAAATAATATGCCTCCATTGAAATAACACTCTGAAATTGATTGAACATTGAACACTCTGTGAATTTACGAGGACTCCTCCCCCAATAAGTGCAGGATGATTGTGTGTTGCTGTGCTATTGAATGGGAGGTGAGAGACGAGACATATCTATAATATGCTTAGTACACATGTAGCATTAAACAAAAGTATATCATTTTGGGGGCAACTTTCCTAAACTACCTCCATTGAAAAAGCACTTTGACATTAATTTTACGATTGTGTCTCAATACACTGGGGAATGGGAGGTGAGAGACTCCACATATCTATGCTTTGCAGGGAAACAAAGATAATTATTAGGGGGTTATTTTTCTAACCTGCCTCCATTAATTAGAATAGCACTTTGAACAAATTGCATTAAAAGTGAAACCAGTAAAGTGTCTAACACCACGAAAATTACTTGGAGCTTCCACATTTCTCTTCTACCGTGTTGTTTGGCTTATGGTAAGAGAAGAATAAAATAGGGTTAGATTTGTTTAAATGCCCCTTTAGTATGACAATATCTATCATTGATAATCATTCAGCTCAAGAGCGTTAATGAACGTCATAAACCTCATGCACGTTATGCAGTAATTCGTTGTGAAAGCTGACGCAGATTTTTGCTTTTTTAACCATGAAAGCAGTGTTCTTTTTCAATGAAACTTTCACGCATCATTCGGACATATCTTACAATGATTTTGGTATAGGATTGAAGTCTCAGATGTAATTTTGGGCACTATCTGACACTTTACAGGTGCACCTTTAAACTATATAGGAATTACCATAAGGGTGCATATTCAATTACAAAAGAAATAAAATTGAATATCACTGAATCAATATCACTGTTAAGCAGTAGCTATTTCACTGATTACAACTGTTTGATTTTGCTTTACAGCACATTGTCAAGCGTCTTGGGCGGTGGATTGACTTCAAGCACGACTACAAGACGATGTACCCCTGGTTCATGGAGAGCGTGTGGTGGGTCTTCAAACAGCTGTATGACAAGGGCATGGTCTACAGAGGCTTCAAGGTAAATATCCCTCTTATTATTTAGGTTTTTTCCCAGTGATTATTAACACAATGGCCGTTCATAGCTTGTTATTACAAGTGTTATAACTGACTGAAATGCAAGAATATAATTCATGGAAAATGTGGTGGGTTGTATGACAAGGGAATGGTCTACACAGGCTTCCTCTAGTCTTACTTTGGTTTTAGTGCATTTTTCTTTCTCTGTGTTTGATTATGCTATGGTTTTTCATAGTTTGTTATTGAAACAATTTGTATTGACTGTAAGATGATATATTGGTTTATGGAGAGTACATTGTGGGTCTTCCAATAGATGTACAAGAAGGGCATTGTCTAGAGGCTTCAAGTTATTCAAACTTTGATTACTGCAGGCTCATTATAGTGATTACGAGTTGCTGCCCGTTTCCTCTTTCTGCTATGTATATTGTATGTATATTCTAATGATCCAATCAATGAGTAGCTGTAATTAATAGAAAATTTTAGACTATTGTAATTTGTGTTTGTTAATGTTTATTTACACCAGGTGATGCCATTCTCAACGGCCTGTAACACTCCCCTGTCAAACTTTGAGTCTGGCCAGAACTATAAGGATGTGGTCGATCCCGCTGGTAAGTCTCCACATTTGCCCACCTAAACCTGATTGACCTTGTGTTAATTTATTTAGGCTGATTCCTTAAATACTCAGGCTGGGGTCTACAGAGAATGTATGTTATATCAAAATCAATACCAATCAATCAAAATCTATAAGGGAAATATACACATTTGGGGAAATATGACTGCACTAAACAACATGTAGTGATGTTGTTGATAGTCATAATAGTGATTATGATGCTGATTGGAGTTTATTATGATATTAATCAGTTATGAATAACAATGTTAATTGAGATTGGTAATGATGACAATTCAATTATTCTCATGATGATTGTGACAATGATGATTTTGTTGCCCACAAAGGTGATAAGTGATAACCCCTTGACTACGGGAACCGGGTGGGTTGTGTTCAAAGTCTATAGATATTTCGGAATCTCAAAGGGAACAGGTTAAAGGGATAGTTGAGTATTGGTCAAACTTAACTTTAGTAACCAAAACCTGCACGATTACGATACAAACTAATAGTTATAACTTCACCATGCTCGAAAAGTATACACAATTACAAACGACAAAGTAAAACCCCTGTTATCATTCAAAAAGAGCCGTTACAACTCGAAGTGTCAAATTAACTCGGCGCGAAGCACTAGCGTTGTAGGTCCTAATACGGGACTGTATAGTGCAGTGTGCGGTAATACGGGACTGTAGTGCAGTCACTGTGTGCGGTAATACTATACAGTAGTACGTGTATATTATGTATCGCAACCATAGAAGTATGACTCCAACACTGCCGTTGACGCAACTCGCAAGCCCCATTCGCATTCGTTCGCCTTTCGTTCACAGTCGCGCTAACACACGGAGAGACTGGTCCATGAGGCGCATATATCACTGATTTTTTGCGGAATGGAAGGAAAAATCATAATCTTAATCCACCCGGTAGTTGGATCACATATTGGAGAGTAAATTGCTGGTAAGTACCGTATCATATGTATAGTTTTAAGCACAATTAGCGTGCACACAAATATTTGGTTTCAGTCTTTTATTAGGAGAACATAGAACGCTAGTGCCTCGCACTAGCAGTTCTAAAAAGTGATACCCGGGCGTCAACCACTTTTATATGATATTTTGAAAGCAAATTTCACAACAATTAGAGCATTTGAATGGAAATTATTATTATTTCCCATGTTTTTTTCGATGATCTTTCATATGGAATTGAAATCAACCAAATCCGTTACAATCGATGTTGGGGGGGGCACTTTGGAAATTACCAAAACTCAACTTGGCCTTTAACAGTGATGATACTATGGAGCTATTTATATGATTATATTTAATTGTATTCTGCTTCAGCAGTGGTTACATTGTTCAGTTTGTAATCGATATGATGATGATATTGATTTCCATCATTTCATCTCTCTTTGCCAGTGATCATCAGCTTCCCCCTGGATGACACACCCGATGTGAGCATGATCGCCTGGACGACCACGCCCTGGACGTTGCCTAGCAACCTGGCTCTGTGTGTCAACCCTGATATGGACTATGTGAAGATCACACACAAGAAGGATGGCAAGGTGTACATCCTGATGGAGGCAAGGCTGGGGGCGCTATTCAAGAAGAACGACGAATACCAAGTGCTGGAGAAGTAAATGATGATGATAATGATGATGATGATGATGATAATAATAATAATAAATAACATTATAAGTACAAATTTGGGTGAAAGATAGTAAAGCGTATTGCATTGCACATATAATTTGTTACACATTTTCTTTGTGCTTTACATCTTAGATTGAATTATTCCTACATCACAGGATTCACAGTATAAACACAGTCAAGAACTACAAAAAATATAAATATGGAGTGTGGGAGAAATAATAATTAAAATTAATACAGTCACGTATTTGCATGTAGTACCGTATTTGTCGGTGTATTACCCGCTCCGATGTATTAACCGCACCCCCAACTTTGGCCATTTTTCCATGAAAAAAAAAAAAAATTTGATAGTATAATTCTTGATTTTTAGTCTTTAGATGGTCAGCATTTTCTTAGGAAAGGTACCAAAAATAGCTTATCTATCAGAGAAGTTTTGCCTATGAATTTTGTTTTATTTACTGAAGCCTCCGAAGTAAATAAAGAAAATTATCAGGCCTTCTTCACAGCAGAAGAATCTATAACTTCTGTTGAATTTGCCACACGGATCACTACACATGGGACTACATAAAACGTTAGACAACAGAACAAAGATTTCACCAATAAAACAATCAGAACGGAGATTTAAACTAGATGGATCTTCGACTGCGCGCAGTCGAAAATTATGCCTCCGCTATGACGCAATTTTCAATATCAAGCCCAAAATAACGTGCACTGAAATTTTGTTTTTTTCATATATATATTTTGAGTTCTGTGACCTTGACCTAGATGTAGACCCCAAACTTTGATGGCTACATTGGCTCCCAAGAATATTCAGGTACCAAGTTAGATTGAAATTTGACATTCAGGTCTTGAGATTTTGTCATTACAAGCCATTTTTGCATATATATTGAGTCATGTGACCTTGACCTTTGACCCCATGGCCCCCAAACCTAATCCAATCATTGCCACCCGATGTGTATGTAACTCATTCCAAGTTTCAAATTGATCCGTCAAACGGTTCTTGAGATATCGTGAGGATGCTTTTTTGCACATATATTGAGTCCTGCGACCTTGACCTTTCACCTCATGAACCCCAAAATCTAATCAGATCATTGTCACCCCAATATGTACACTCATACCAAGTTTGAAATTGATCCATCAACCGGATCTAGAGATATCGCAAGAATAAGGCATTTTTGCACATATATTGAGTCCTGTGACCTTGACCTTTGACCTCATGAACCCCAAAATCTATTCAGATCATTGTCTCCCCAATATATACACTCATACCAAGTTTGAATTTGATCTGTCAACTGGTTCTGGAGATATCGCGAGAACGAGGCATTTAAAAACATATATTGAGTCATGTGACCTTGACCTTTGACCTCATGAACCCCAAAATCTAATCAGATCATTGTCACCCCAATATGTACACTCATACCAAGTTTGAAATTGATCCGTCAACCGGTTCTTGAGTTATCGCGAGAACGAAAACGGGACGTACGTACGGACGTACGTACGGACGGACGTACGTACGGACGGACGGACGGACGGACGGACAACCCGAAAACATAATGCCTCCGGCCACTTCGTTGGCGGAGGCATAAAAAAACTGTACCTTAATGTTATTCCTTCTTTCTAGTTCAAATTATGTTCAATCTACTCTTGAAAACTGTTTCAGGGGATAAGAAATTACGATCGTTACTTGCGAGTGCATTGTACTGATAATATACGATCACGATGTTGTCATGTCAGCTCACATGTTTTGAAGGGTGGATTATTATTTGAGTATTAGCACTCAATAGTTTAGCATAATTTTGATGACATATTGAGTGCTACAGTGTACAACGTACCAATTTCTTATTTAGCATATGCGGAAATCGCACACGTGTGTGCATTCAGCGGCGTGGCCTTTCACCTGAACGAGGGCGCGCCTGCCTGTGCTACCCGCAGCGCTAGCATGCACACCGCCAGCGCGCACCGCGTACGGCGCGGGGCGGCGGCTTGGGGTCGCGTCGGGAAAGAGAATTCCCGCCTGAGCTGAGCTGAGCTAGCTGCTCGGCCAGTCGCGCGGGTGCATGTTAGGATTCGTACTAAGATCGTGAATCTTCCAAGCCGCTTTCGCAGCAACAACGAGCAATATTTAGGAAGAGGTAAAAGAGAAACAAAAGACACTGCATGACTTGTTTTGGGGGGAATATGCTTGTATTTTCCGTGCATCGTATGAGTATGAATGCCTTGCTGAGGTGGACTTTGGTCACTTGTGAATCTTATCTCCGTGCATTAACCGCATCGTAATTAAGGCCCGGCGCTGGCTAGGCAATTTGCGTGTACAGTTTTCCTATCTCCGTGTATTGACCGCTCCCCCCATTTTGGAGCTTTTTTTTGGAGAAAAAAGGTGCGGTTAATACACCGACAAATACGGTATTCATGACATTGTTTGTCTTGAGTCAGATGGTTAGGTTCATTTACAAAGTGTTTCTATTTCGTTGGAGATGATAAAAAATAAATAAAAGTAATTAATTATACAATTATTAGACTCTGTCTCTACTCAAGAAACAAGATAAGTGATTTAAAAATGGTATTTGGGTCAATCCACGTCAAATCAACCAATTTTCAGACATTTTGTCACCCGACCCCCTTCGATTTTGCTAAAATTCGCACCAATTGTTCCCCCAAGTGTCTGACGGAAAACCCCAAAATTTTTTGCCCCGAAGTCATTCGGTTGCTAAGTTACGGCCGCGCCTAGCAACCAATGTGCGGTCAAACCCTTTCTTCTTTAACATTTTGGCCATTTTTGATTATCTGCTGTAGCTAAAATTGAAAAGCCAGAGCTCTCATTGTCTGGAAATTGGAAGAACTTTGTCATCTCTACAAGATGTATTCATTATGTCGCGGGTCGAGTTTTCGTTTTCGCGTACGAGGTCACCGAAAATGGCTTTAAGCGAAAAATTAAAGTTTTTTTAAGCATGTTTGGATGCCCATAGCTTAAAAATTAATAGATATTTTGCTCTAATCTTTTAGAGTATTAAAGACCTTCACTTCCTTTACAGATAAAAAAAAAAATGAGCGTGATTGTTCAAGTCGTTTTCGAGTAAAGCGCCCTCAAAGTTTGGATTTTTCAAAAATGTACCAAGTTCAAGGTCAAAGGTCACCCTTAGTCCAATCCGGGATCTTCACCAATTTTTGTGTACTGACAGATATTTACCTATATTTTCAGGGGTTACCAAAGAAATTTTGCTACCGGAACGTTTAATGGCTTAATTACGCTAACGAAAATGGTCGTAAACAACCCGAAATACTCAAAATTGCCATATAATTGGCTTTAGGGCATATTTTGTATCTCTCTCACACGCAATACAAAAGTTTATAAATACTGTTCTTCAGGGAATTGGCAGACATTCACCTATATTTTCATGGGTTAGCCAAAAAAAATTGCTACCGGAACGTTTAACGGCTTATTTACACTGACGAAAATGGTCGTAAACACACTGTAACATGTTAAATCGCCATATTACGGGCTTTAGGGCATAGTTTGAATCTCTCTCACACGCAATAGAAAACGTTATAAATACTGTTCTTCAGGGAATTGGCAGACATTCACCTATATTTTCATGGGTTAGCCAAAAAAAATTGCTACCGGAACGTTTAACGGCTTATTTACACTGACGAAAATGGTCGTAAACACACAGTAACGTGTTAAATAGCCATATAATTGGCTTCAGGGCATATTTTGAATCCTTCTCACACGCTATACAAAAGTTTATAAATACTGTTCTTCAGGGAATTGGCAGACATTCACCTATATTTTCAGGGGTTAGCAACAAAAAATTGCTACCGGAACGTTTAACGGCTTATTTACACTGACGAAAATGGTCGTAAACACACTGAAACGTGTTAAATAGCCATATTACAGGCTTTAGGTCATATTTTGAATCCTTCTCACACGC
The DNA here is from genome assembly GCA_037951105.1 of Echinarachnius parma. NCBI lineage: Eukaryota > Metazoa > Echinodermata > Echinoidea > Clypeasteroida > Echinarachniidae > Echinarachnius > Echinarachnius parma. Next base: position 73,429 of record JBAMJV010007378.1, read on the forward strand.
AATACAAAAGTTTATAAATACTGTTCTTCAGGGAATTGGCAGACATTCACCTATATTTTCATGGGTTAGCAAAAAAAAATTGCTACCGGAACGTTTAACGGCTTATTTACACTGAAGAAAATGCTCGTAAACACACTGAAACGTGTTAAATAGCCATATTACGGGCTTTAGGGCATATTTTGAATCTTTCTCACACGCAATACAAAAGTTTATAAATACTGTTCTTCAGGGAATTGGCAGACATTCACCTATATTTTCATGGGTTAGCAAAAAAAATTTGCTACCGGAACGTTTAACGGCTTATAAATAACTGACGAAAATGGTCGTAAACACACTGTAACATGTTAAATCGCCATATTACGGGATTTAGGGCATACAGTTTGAATCTCTCTCACACGCAATATAAAACGTTATAAATACTTTTCTTCAGGGAATTGGCAGACATTCACCTATATTTTCATGGGTTAGCAAAAAAAAATTGCTACCGGAACCATTAACGGCTTATTTACACCAGTTGACGAAAATGGTCGTAAACACACAGTACTGTTTACGACCATTTTCGTCAGTGTAAATAAGCCGTTAAACGTTCCGGTAGCAATTTTTTTTTGCTAACCCATGAAAATATAGGTGAATGTCTGCCAATTCCCTGAAGAACAGTATTTATAACGTTTTCTATTGCGTGTGAGAGAGATTCAAACTATGCCCTAAAGCCCGTAATATGGCGATTTAACATGTTACAGTGTGTTTACAACCATTTTCGTCAGTGTAAATAAGCCGTTAAACGTTCCGGTAGCAATTTTTTTTTGCTAACCCATGAAAATATAGGTGAATGTCTGCCAATTCCCTGAAGAACAGTATTTATAAACTTTTATATTGCGTGTGAGAGAGATTCAAAATATGCCCTAAAGCCCGTAATATGGCTATTTAACACGTTTCAGTGTGTTTACGACCATTTTCGTCAGTGTAAATAAGCCGTTAAATGTTCAGGTAGCAATTTTGTTTTGCTAACCCATGAAAATATAGGTGAATGTCTGCCAATTCCCTGAAGAACAGTATTTATAAACTTTTGTATTGCGTGTGAGAAAGATTCAAAATATGCCCTAAAGCCCGTAATATGGCTATTTAACACGTTTCAGTGTGTTTACGACCATTTTTGTCAGTGTAAATAAGCCGTTAAACGTTCCGGTAGCAATTTTTTTTTGCTAACCCATGAAAATATAGGTGAATGTCTGCCAATTCCCTGAAGAACAGTATTTATAAACTTTTGTATAGCGTGTGAGAAGGATTCAAAATATGCCCTAAAGCCCGTAATATGGCTATTTAACACGTTTCAGTGTGTTTACGACCATTATCGTCAGTGTAAATAAGCCGTAGAACGTTCCGGTAGCAATTTTTTGTTGCTAACCCCTGAAAATATAGGTGAATGTCTGCCAATTCCCTGAAGAACAGTATTTATAAACTTTTGTACTGCGTGTGAGAGAGATTCAAAATATGCCCTAAAGCCAATTATATGGCTATTTAACACGTTACTGTGTGTTTACGACCATTTTCGTCAGTGTAAATAAGCCGTTAAACGTTCCGTTAGCAATTTTTTTTTGCTAACCCATGAAAATATAGGTGAATGTCTGCCAATTCCCTGAAGAACAGTATTTATAAACTTTTATATTGCGTGTGAGAGAGATTCAAAATATGCCCTAAAGCCAATTATATGGCTATTTAACACGTTTCAGTGTGTTTACGACCATTTTCGTCAGTGTAAATAAGCCGTTAAACGTTCCGGTAGCAATTTTTTTTTGCTAACCCATGAAAATATAGGTGAATGTCTGCCAATTCCCTGAAGAACAGTATTTATAAACTTTTGTATTGCGTGTGAGAGAGATACAAAATATGGCCTAAAGCCAATTATATGGCAATTTTGAGTATTTCGGGTTGTTTACGACCATTTTCGTTAGCGTAATTAAGCCATTAAACGTTCCGGTAGCAAAATTTCTTTGGTAACCCCTGAAAATATAGGTAAATATCTGTCAGTACACAAAAATTGGTGAAGATCCCGGATTGGACTAAGGGTGACCTTTGACCTTGAACTTAGTGCATTTTTGAAAAATCCAAACTTTGAGGGCGCTTTACTCGAAAACGACTTGAACAATCACGCTCATTTTTTTTTTTATCTGTAAAGGAAGTGAAGGTCTTTAATACTCTAAAAGATTAGAGCAAAATATCTATTAATTTTTAAGCTATGGGCATCCAAACATGCTTAAAAAAACTTTAATTTTTCGCTTAAAGCCATTTTCGGTGACCTCGTACACGAAAACGAAAACTCTACCCGCGACATAATGAATACATCTTGTAGAGATGACAAAGTTCTTCCAATTTCCAGACAATGAGAGCTCTGGCTTTTCAATTTTAGCTACAGCAGATAATCAAATATGGCCAAAATTGTAAAGAAGAAACGGTTTGACCGCGCATTGGTTGCTAGGCGCGGCCGTAACTTAGCAACCGAATGACTTCGGGGCAAAAAATTTCGGGGTTTTCCGTCAGACACTTGGGGGAACAATTGGTGCGAATTTTAGCGAAATCGAAGGGGGTCGGGTGACACCCACCGGTTGATTTGACGTGGATTGACCCATTTACAAGTACATGATCCATACATGTAAACTCTAGTTGATTGACAAAATCATTCATTGAATCAATGAGAAGTAATACATGTCTAATTAATAAGGGAGTTCGTAGTTAGCCCATGGAGCAACGGACGTAACCAGGTTTTCGGAAGATTGTACCAAAATTTACGCTTTACGCGTACGTTTACGGCACAGCCTGTGACGCACGCATTTAAAGTACAGGAGCTCTATGCAGAATTTCCGCGTGCGTGCGTGAATTCTCCTTGTGTTTCATTACGTTTGAAAGACCTGACCAAAAAAAAACTCACCTTAATCCTAAAATATTTAAAATTGAATTAATGTAACCATTCATTTTAATTTTCAAACTTGAAGCAGGCTAAAAAAAAAAAAAATTGAATAAAAATCACATCTTTGCCCGTTTTCAACACTTAAAAGAAAACAGTACACACAAATCTACGTATGGGGCCTTTGCGATTTCAATAAAAGCCCAGATACGAACGTTGACATTTTTGTTAAAATCCGAAAATAAATAGAAAAAATAAATTAAAAAAAATCAGTCTTATGTATATGAGATGTCTATTATGATTAATTCAGAAAAACATTTATGACTTCGAGCCAAATTTCCCGTGAAAACATGTTTCCAATGTGACAATAATTGCACGAAAGGTCCATAGAACAACACACAAAATCAATGACTTCCGGGTACAATCTTGGTAAATAAATTTTCGTCTCAGAAATTGGCGCATGCGCAGTTTGTAAGTACGAACTCCCTTATTCCTGAATGTTGAATGACATTGTAATTTTGTCAGAGCAACTACCAACTGGTTTTAATACTTTGTACATTAACATAACTTTTTTCCAGTTTGAAAGTTTTTTCCTTCTATTTATTCATGTATTTTCTGTGCTCAGCATTATATGCCTACTTTGTTAAGTTGCTTGTCATATTGTTAATAGTAATAGAGAGTATCATGTCATGTTTTTTCCCCCCATAGATTCAAAGGGACATCACTGAAGGGCAAGAAATACAAGCCGCTGTTCCCTTACTTTGCAAAGGTATGAATTCTAGGAACTTTTTACCTCCTGAATACAATGCTATAAAAGAAGGTCTGGCTCATTACTAACGTTTTGTGACAATGATAGAGTAACCATGTTGTCAGCATGTACTTGAGAGAAAGAGCATATACATTATATATTTTTAATAATGAAAAATAATAAATTACATTTATATAGCACTTAATACTGTGTTTCATTATTATTACCCTTAGTCATAAGGTACAGTCAAACCCGAACAATTATCTTGCGCACCTTCTCAACTCCCTGGGGAGCATACTAGCCCAGTTGCCCAACAGGCGCTGAACGCTAATTAACACCTGACCAAGTACCCACATTTAATGTACTTACATAGTTATTTTTAGGTCTTTTACTTTCTTGGTGTTTTACTAGGGAATGATTCCTAAGTATTTACTTTTACTTGCATATTTTAAACTCTTTACTATCATATTTATGTTTTTCATACGTAATAAAGAGCTATTTACTATGAGTTGCCTATTTCACCAGATTCCCTGGCTTTACCATTGACATTTTTTTTTTAACAAACCGAAGGAAAAAAATCTTGCTAATCCATTTTGGGTGTTCGATTAAGAAATTCAATATCAATTGTAATCTTTTACTTTTTAGCTGAAAGAGACGGGTGCCTTCAAGATTGTGACAGATGGCTACGTTACCGATGACAGTGGTACCGGTGTGGTTCATCAGGCTGCATACTTCGGCCAGGTACCAAGTTCTCCTTTGTGCTTTTCTTCACACTATTGCTCTTCTTTAATACACCTCACACACCTTTGCAGTCAGTTGAATTCTTTGTTAGTTTATTCATCAAAATTGCCTCAAAAGTCCATACAATGGACTTTATTCATCAGAAAATAAGTAAATGATTTACATAATATCAAAAATAATATCGCTAGTGATATTCGTTTGTCTCGCAATGTATGGTCAATAAGGAATCTAAAAGATCACAACGTTTTGTGCGCCGCTGCAACACTTTGTCAAGTGATATAATATAATGTAAGCAATCGTGTTTTATACTCATCGGGCGGCTCCAACCGCACTATCTTGCATGTTCCACATTTTATGGATATTTACCATGAAATGCCATAATAAGTTGTACAGATAGCTTGTGAAAGGAATGTTGATGTACTGTATGTTCGTGAGTTATAGATAATTATAAAATAGTGCTGGGCCTGCCCTGAATAAAATATAAATGTCATAATATTTTCAGTATGAACTTATTTTGAACTTTGACCTTTGACCTCACAACACCTAGGATGATTACAGAGTGTGCATGGAGCATGGGGTCATCACCAAGGAGATGGTTGTCTGTCCGGTGGACGCCAGCGGCCGCTTCACCAGCGAGGTCACAGACTTTGCAGGACAGTATGTCAAGGTCAGTCGTATCATCGTAAACCGGTCCAGGGCCCTGTTGCAGAAAGAGTTGCAATCGATTGTAAAGTCACAATTAATTGCAAGTCAGATCATGTGACTAAATGCACAAGTCTGATTGGTTCAAATGTGCATATTTTCTGACTGGCAAATAATTGGAACTTTACAATTTGTGCAACAGGGCCTTGGACTATTTTCAGCTACACTTAAGCTGGGATCTATAGATCTACACATGATATATCAAAGTCAAATGGTCTTAAATGGGTTTGTTCTCGGGTTTTATCATCTGAAAGAGCTTTACATATAAATGTGTATACTGTCTTGTGCTATGTCTAACCCTTTTATTAACCCTTTCCATTCAAGATTCTGAAATCCCCATAGACTTTGTACATAGCCCACCCGATTCCATGTAAGCAACAGGTTAAATATTGAACTATTTGAAAAGTAAAAATATTACAAAATTATGTATATTGGATAATAATAGAAAGTTCTTCAAGAGATGGTATCACATTGGATATTATACATTGAAATATATCTCTGAAAGTGTCAATGACACTCTTATAGCCATTATTAATGTTATCATTCAAAGTCAAAGTAGTAGTCTAGAATTAGAAAGTAGTTGTAGTAGTATAGTTGATTGTTCAGAGTGTTGTACTTTTTGATGTAATTATTGACATCCTGTATGTAAATTTCCTACTAATAATTGTTAAATTCAGGATGCTGACAAGCAGATCATCAAGATGCTGAAGACGCTAGGTCGTCTGGTGGACAGCAGCACCTGCAAGCATAGCTACCCGTTCTGCTGGCGCTCAGACACACCCCTCATCTACAAGGCTGTTCCCAGCTGGTTCATCCGTGTAGAGCCAATCGTAGACCGGCTGCTTGCCAACAACCAGCAGACCTACTGGTATGTGGCATACATTCTCTATCATTAGTATTGATAAAGTAATTGTTACGAAAATTAGGATTAGGAGTATTATGCTGATGATGCTGACGACGACGGTGAAGGGTTATGTCAACAACCAGCAGATGTACTGACATATTCAGGTTTAAAAGATCATGATGGATATGATAATGAAGAAGATGAGGATGGTGGTGGTGGTGGTGGCGGTGTTAGTGGTAAAAGTAGTGATGGTGGTAATAATGATTGTGATTGTAACTAATTGATTTATGGTTATGATGTTTGTTTGACAATTAAAAAAAAAAAATTTCAAACATAGGGAAACTGACTAGAAATATATAATATTAATACAAAATGAGCAGAGAAAATATTTTTTTCTGGGATTCGAACTCGAGACATCCAGATTGCTAGGCCGGTACTCTACCAACTGAGCTATAGAAAGCCCTTATGCTGTGTTCTTTCCTGAAAACCTTTAGTTTTAAATGCTTGTGTTGGTCAGAAGCTATTATAAACCTGACACTAAGCTCAGCTGGTTGAGCACCGGTCTAGCAATCTGGAGGTCTGGGGGTCGAATCCCGGAGAAACCCTATTTTCTTTGCTCATTTTCATTTACATTATTTTATTATCAGGGTATTGTTGTTATTGTTCATGACAGGATTCTAGACTTTGAGGAGAACTGGCTTTGTGAAATGCATGGTTAGGCAATATCTAAAAAGCAGCAGTTTGTTTTAACCCCAATTCCTGCATTGAATAGCAAATCTTCTATTTCTTTTATTGCAAATGATTATTTTGTCTAGAATCTGGAAATTCCAGGGTCCCCGAGTTTGTGAAGGAGAAGCTTTTTGCCAACTGGCTTTGGGATACCCATGAATAACCAATCTCCAGGAACCGGTACTGGTAAACCCCCATTCCATCTCTCAGTCGGTGAATTGCTTCTTGTTTTGCTCAAGTTTATATTTGTCTTTTTCTTGAATCTGTATAAACACAGGGTCCCAGAAGCGTTTTGCCAACTGGCTTCGGGATGCCCATGACGGATGGGTCTCTAGGAACCGGTACTGTGGAACCCCCATCATCTCTGAGTCAGTGAATCTGCAGTATCTTGTATTGATCAAGTTCATTGTTAATTGTTCTTTTTCTTGAATCTGGAAAACACAGGGTCCCAGAGTTTGTGAAGGAGAAGCGTTTTGCCAACTGGCTTCGGGATGCCCATGACTGGGCGGTCTCTAGGAACCGGTACTGGGGGACCCCGATCCCTCTGTGGGTGAGTGAGGATCTGCAGGAGATCGTCTGCATTGGATCCATCCAGGAGCTCAAGGAACTCACCGGGGTGGAGATTACTGACCTTCACAGGGAACAGTAAGTTTATCCATTCAGGAAAACAATTTTTTTGAAAGAAACTTTACTACCAACCTGGTTCAAAATAGAGCCCCAAAAACATGAGCATCAGCAAACTTTTTCCTGCGTGTAATTTTGAGATTCATACGGCTTTATAAGTCCTATAAAGCGTAAAATCTTGTAACATAGCAACATGTGTATACTTCAATAAAAAATAGCTGGCTCCTAATTTTGATTTTCTTTTTGGTGAAAATTTGACCACAAAAATGCAAATTTTGAGAGAATGTCGTCAATATTTTGCTTTCTTAAAAGTGCATAGACAAAGCACACATACAACCATGACTCGCACGCTCAATTGCCGCTTTTACTTATTTGACCTTGTTACCTGATACTTCCATTTTCTCCATACACTTACCGTGCACTGGCTTATAGCAGCCAGCTTGCATATAGTGGCCACCATAATTGATCCCCTGCAGAGAAATAAGAAATTCAATGTTAAGGAACCTATCTACATTGCTCGCTTTTCTTGTTCTTCCCTTAGGTGGTCTTTATACACAAGTTTGACTGTACCTTTTATTTTCCCCATTCTAGTGTTGATAAGTTGACAATCCCATCGAAGCGTCCAGGCATGCCACCGCTGCGTCGTGTCTCTGAGGTGTTTGACTGCTGGTTTGAGAGTGGTAGTATGCCCTACGCCCAGATGCACTACCCCTTTGAGAACAAGAAGGAGTTTGAGGACAGCTTCCCGGCAAACTTCATTGCAGAGGGCATCGACCAGACCAGAGGATGGTAAGGAAAAACACATTAGATCAGTTATATAATACCAACAAAAGCAATCCGGAGGTCTCGGTTTTGAAAACTGAGGAAGCTCATTTTCATTTAGATCAGAGCTATGCTGAAAACTGCATGATAATCTCCTTCTGAAAGGAAAAAGCACTTCAAATGTTAGTTTTATCTAAAGTAAGAAATTACAAACAGTAAATTTCTGTAACTTTACCAAGAGAAAGTTGATATATTGCTAAATGCTGGTTGGAGACAAAAACATTTGGGAGTGCAACCACTCAGTTTAATAACTACTGACAGTTATCCTGAAAATAACCTAGAAAAGGAAACGTTTATAACACATTTGTTTGATTTGAAAGAAATAAACCATCCTTTAAGTTTTACATTTATTGAGCTATTGACAGCTCTTTTTGACAAGCCTCTCTGTTCGAGGAACCTCATTGTCAACGGGCTGGTGTTTGACTTTGATGGATAGAAGATGAGCAAGAGAAATAAGAACTAACGTGAATGTTGGTATCAATAACCTGGTGACCTTTGATCTTTGACCCTATCACTGAACAAACTGTTCTACCTAACTTCCTTATCACAGGTTCTACACCCTGATTGTGCTGTCCACTGCTCTGTTTGATAAGCCTCCGTTCCAGAACCTCATCGTCAACGGTCTGGTGCTTGCCTCAGATGGGCAGAAGATGAGCAAGAGGAAGAAGAACTACCCTGATCCCCTCAACGTTGTGGACAAGTTTGGTGCAGATGCACTCAGGTAAGGCTTTCTTATTTATTTATTTAAACATTCATTCATTCATTCATTCATTCATTCATTCATTCATTCATTCATTCATTCATTCATTCATTCATTCATTCATTCATTCATTCATTCATTCATTCATTCATTCATTCATTCATTCATTCATTCATTCATTCATTCATTCATTCATTCATTCATTCATTCATTCATTCATTCATACATACAATTCATTCATTTATGTATTTATTTATTATTTATTCAAAACAAATATATACATGTGGACCTGCTTTACAAGAAAGCCCTGCAACATTAAAACAACCACAGTTTGCAAAGTAAATCAAGAATATTATCCTATATTATATATTATATTAGAGCATGAAGCGAAAGCATTTTGTATATTAACTCCAACTCTGTGTTTTTGCTGCTAGATTGTACCTGATCAACTCGCCTGTTGTGCGTGCAGAAAGTCTTCGGTTCCAAGAGACAGGAGTGCGTGATGTACTGAAGGACATCTTCCTACCGTGGTTCAACGCATACCGTTTCCTCATGCAGAACGTGGAGAGACATCAGAGGGTGAGAAACAGTAACCTCCCTCAATTCCATTCACCAAGATAAAACGGGAAGAAAAGAAGTTATTCTTGAAAAATATGGAGGAATAAGTTTTCAATATGGTTATCTACATGTATCTATTGCATTATTGTTAAAAACATATCAATAATGTAGGCTTTGGAAAAGCATCCTGACTTTTCAGGTATCACAAATTGGAAGGTTTTTGGGGGTCAATTTTATTCTTCTAAAAACGTACCTTTATTTTGATAAAATTGTCTTAATGAGTGAAGAAGAAAACTAAGATATTAAACAGATATTTTGACGGTGGGGTTGATAATGTCCCATTGAGTTATTATTGATTTGTATGTGTCTCTGATATTGAGAGGTGTTAATGCTTCTTTTGTACATATTTATATTTGCTATGTATGTTCATCCCGCAGGAAGAGAATGCAGTGTTCCTGCACAACGAGGCAAGTTTCCAGCCGACTGATAACATCATGGATCGCTGGATCCTCTCCTTCACTCAGTCTCTCACCAAGTTCTTTCACACGGAGATGTCTGGTGAGTGATGTTAGACATTGATAATAATAATAACAACAACAACAGCAATAACAATAATAGTAAATAATAATAATAATAGGATCGATTAATATGGCACCTAATATGATACATTATCATCTCACAGTGCTTTACTATTACCCGGTCAATAGAATACAATGCCAGCCCCCACACATTGTGTGCACCATCTCCACTCCCTGGGGAGCATTCCTTCTAAGCGGCTCATGGGCATTGAGAAGATCATTCACATAAAGGCTTTCACCTCCTACTGTGTCCCAATTTATGCATCTGGGTACAGAGCATCAATAGTGGATCAATTGTCTTGCTGAAGGACAAATGCAGTGGGCATTCATAGGGTTCGAACTCTGGATCTCATGATTAAAAAATGCACGCTCTACCAATCTTGCCATACCACTATAATGATAATGATAATTAAAAATATGAATAACGATAGGCATTCATCCATTTTACATTATATCCCTACATCTGACATGTAGAGGAATTCGTGAAGGAATAAAAGTTTATAAGTTAAGTTTCAGGAACATGTAACATGAGATTGAAAATGAATCTCTGCTTTTCTTGAGATGTTGGCATTAAACAATTAATATACCGAAATATGATGTCCATAACACATTATCCCTTATTTGAGTGCTTACATAATGTATACCTCACTACCTCAATGTTTTCTTGCATGCCTATTCTTTGCTTGCTTTTTTAGCCTACCGATTGTACACAGTGGTGCCCAGGCTGGTCAAGTTTGTGGACATGCTGACCAACTGGTACGTCCGGTCAAACAGGAAGAGACTGAAGGTAAGCTGGTTAGTTTTTGAAAGGATCTAGTAACTTTGTTGACATGTGAAAAAAGTGCTGAATGGTTGATAAAATGTATATTGTTGTGATCTGATATGTCTACTGAGTAATATTACAAAAATTCACGTCCAATTGATGTTATATGGCTTTTAGACTACCAGAAACAATTTCTTCATAGGATATAATCAAAGTAAATATAATCAGAAAATTAAACATATTTTGCAAAATGGTCTGTTAACCAAGCCTCCACACTAACTTTTTTTCTACATACCCATTCGGTCGAGTAAAATCATAAATGTTCATTTTACTTGCCCGAACAGAACATTTACTTGCCTGGAAAAACAATGTGGACAAAAAATAATTGTGCTACTTGCAGGTAGCTCAATCTGATTGGCAAATTTCTCTCGATGAGATTTGCACGCAAGGAATTTTCTCAAACCAAACTAGACCGTTTATGAAATTACCTTTCAGGAGTGTTCCTGAAAATGATTGGGATGGGATCTATAGAGAATGCATGTCAAATCGTCATCATTTGGTTTAAATGAGAACTATTTTGTTCTTTCTCTCTATGCTAGGGTGAGGGTGGATTGCAGGACTGCCAGGGTGCACTACACGCTCTCTTCAGCGTGCTCTTCACTATGGTTCGCGTCATGTCACCGTTCACCCCGTTCCTCTCCGAGCACATGTATCAGAATCTTCGTCACCTGGCGGACTCTCCCGCTTCAGAGGCACAGCAAGACACTCGCAGTGTGCACTTCCTCATGCAGCCAAAGGCCAGGTTAGTATCTTAAATCCTGTGGTATGGAAGCTTATTTACAGTAAACTGCTTGAGGGCTTCCACATTATTTTTCTCTGACATTTGTGTGATGTGTCACCTTGCATTTCCTGACCGAGTACAAATAACAGAACCTGTGCCACCTTTCAGTAAGTGAAACAATTCAAAGTCAAGTTGATAATTGAGCTAAAAGAAGAAGAACACTACTGAGTACTGACTGGATTGTCTGGTATGCAGGCACCAACACTCAAGAAGACTTTGAGATTACAATGAATAAATTGAAGCCAAATCATAATTCATATTAAAGCTTTTTTTTTAATACAGGAAGGACTTGATTAACAATAGTATCAAGTCAGCTGTAACTAAAATACAAACCGTTCATGAGCTGGCAAGAATGAATCGTGAGCTTGTTACCATCCTAATATGAAAAATATATATCAAATAAAATATGAAAAATTGTTGACTGTTTTGTCTGTATTGCAGGGAGGACTTGATCGATAGTAGCATCGAGTCTGCGGTCACCAACATGCAAGCGGTCATTGAGTTGGCACGAGTGATCCGTGACCGAGTGACCATGCCAACCAAGTACCCACTGAAGGAGGTTGTGGTCATCAACCCGAGCCAGGAATGCTTGGACGATGTTAGGTCTCTGGAGAAGTACATCATTGAGGTAAGTTACATCAGAATTTGATTTCCTCAAACTTGTAGCAGTGATTGTCTGTATGTAAAGATCCTTTGATCTTTACCTTTATATCACCGGATGAGAAAGAGAAGGGCCCTAGTATAAAGTTTCTTCCTATTTGTTTAGTAGTAATTCAGAGATAATCAAACCCTCTTAAATTTTTGATAAATATTTCAACAATAAGAAATAATTGTTAACTGAAAATTTTGCTTCACATAAAGGGAGCCCTAATCTACAAGGTGGTATGCATAACTCAATTTAGCCAAATTTGACTTTACGTCCTTATCACCCTCACCTGACAATACATTATATTTATCTTGTATTAAAAGCAGTTAGCATTCTCCTAAAAAGCAACTTCAAGGTCATATTCTTGTTCTCTATTCAATATATTCATGTATGTATTTCAACATAATTTGTCATTGTTTTTATCGATGAATCCCAGGAGCTGAATGTACGCAAGGTGACGACCTCACAGGACAAGGGCAAGTACCACGTCAACCTTCATGCCGAACCAGATCACATGATCTTGGGCAAGCGGCTGAAGGGTGACTTCAAGCGTGTGACAGCGGGCATCCAGAAGCTGACCGACGCTCAGCTGCAGGCATATGTGGCGTCGGGTCAGATTGAGGTCGAGGGTCACCAGCTTGGCAAGGATGACCTGAGACTGAGCTACGCCCTGGGCGAGTCGTCGGAGTCTTCGCAGTACCAGGCACACTCTGATGGAAAGGTACGTTGCAGGCCTTGGATTATGAACCCATTCCAGACTGCTTCAATTTAGTATAACCAGCTTTCTCCATTGACCTGTTTAAATCAAATACTTATCAAATATAATTCAATAATTCTGAGTGCTTGTCGCCTAATCATTTCAGTCTTTCTGCTTAGCAGTTTGTAATGAATGCCAATGAATTAGAAAGCACAAGTGTAACGTGCATTTCCTTTTTAGTTATTTTGAATGATTGATAATCGTACCATAAAGAATAGCTGAAAAAGAATTTGTAGACACCATATGGTCCTTCTATGTCAAGAAATGTCTTTTCACTAGTGACAATTCATGTAATGTTATCATATTTATTTTATTTCTCTTTACTAGATCCTAGTTCTGCTTGATGTCACTCCGGACCAGTCCATGTTGGATGAAGGGGTGGCCAGAGAGGTCATCAACCGCATCCAGAAACTGAGGAAAAAGGTATGACGACCGATCAACATTTTCAAGTTCAGTTTAAATGTGCATAAATGCAGTTATTTAGCATTTAGAAAGTGTGTGTGTCATCCAGCATTTTACATTTGAGAAATAAATGCAAGATTTAATTATGGAAAAGCATCAACTTTTTGCTGAATAAAGCAATGCTGTTTGTCACTGAGTTTTGTTTATTCAGTATTCCAACTCTCTGCATAAATTGAGAAACATCTATGATTGTGAGGTAAGATGCTGTTTTATGCACTTTACCCATATTCGTAGCAGCAAAGAAAGTTGGTATGAAAGTAATTTTGTAACCACCTATCGCAATGTTTTCTAATTTTCTGAAAATCAATTTTCCAACAATATGGACATTACATTTCCTTATCATAAACAATTACAACAATCTTACCAACGGTCATTGGTAAGATTCTTGTAAAATAAATTGCTGTGCGCAGTTATTTGATGTCCTTTTGCATTCCTCCCCATTACCTCCTTTAGGGTAAACTGATGCCTACCGAGGATATCACCATCTTCTACAAAGTGGAGCCGCATAGCGACCGTCTCAACCAAATCATCCCTGCCCATGAGGAGTACATATTTAGCACCATCAAGCAACCCCTCAGACCATTCCCTCTTTCCAGCAGTGCTGAGGAGATTGTCAGAGAAACATTTCAGGTACGTTGGCTACATGATGTTGTTATTGTTATTGATATTACGGTTGTTACTTAGCAACCGTCTCAACCAAATCATCCCCGCCCATGAGGAGTACATCTTTAGCACCATCAAGTAACCCCTCAGACCAATCCCTCTTTCCAGCAGTGCTGAGGAGATTGTCAGAGAAACGATTCAGGTATGTCAGGCTCTTGATGATATTGTTCCCTCTTCCTAGCAGAGCTGTGGAGATATCAGAGAGCTGTCAGAGAAACCTTCTGGGTGCATCAGCTATTTATTGTTCTTGTTGTAAGCTATGTCCAGTAAAAGAAATATGAATATGTCCAGTAAAAGAAATATCAATATGTTTATAAAATAAATTCAGAATGCGATTTTGATGACTACTTTTTATGGAATAGTTCACCCAACCAAAAAAAACCCCAAAGAAATGAATTAAGCTTGTGTTCTGAGTCTCAGCTAAGTCTCTATCCTGGGTCCTTGCAGAATACTTGTACCAAAATCAAAGGTCTACCTCCATTAAGTGTTGCTAATTTATCTTCTCTGTTCTCTGATAATAAACATTTGCAGCTGAAGGGGCCCAGTCTGGAGCTAGTAATTGTGAGGGGTCACATTGACACCAAAGCGGTTACCGTAGGAGCGGTCGGTAACGGTCCAACACCTTTCTGCAAGTTTGTCAATGTGGAGCTGTGTGATGCCAAGCCATCGCATGGCGCCCGTAGCACGAGAGGGTCTGTTCTACTGGAGAACCCGCCTGGTGACTTCCTGCTGACGGTGGACGAGCTTGCGGCACACATTGCTGTTATCTTCGGGCTGCATGGCAAGAAGGTCACATTGTACAGAGCCAAGAACAAGAGCAACGGTGAGTTGAAATTACATTTCCTTTTATACTCCTGTCAAAAGTTTTGTTTGAAGACCGCAATCCACATCTTACTAACTGAATTATAGAAAAACATTCTCTGTATTGAGCCATGAACAAAATGTTTATCATTCCTTCTTTATTTATTGATTCATAACCAAATACTTTTGGACATGTCAGGTCTAGCAGATGCTTTTTATTTGTTTTTACTTATACGATGCTGTATGTTTAAGAGTTTGTTACTGTGCTATGAGCAGGTCTCTGCTACTCATTGCTGTAGCTATGGGGAGGGATTGAAACTATGAGAGGCCCTTGAAATGTGATATTATTAAACAGAAATATACATGTAAAGTCAGAAATCATCCATCAAATATTATTTGTAAACATTTTGTGTGAATGCAAGTGTGTTTATTTAATGTTTACCATTTTCAGTTGATTGTTTATATTTCATATGATTAATATATCTTTTTCCCCCTCTCCCTTCTGATTATTTTGTTTTCAGCTCTCAACAATGTGAAGTCCATCGTCTCCCTGAGCGGTAGCACCCTATACGCCTACGTCAGTTGATGAGGGATCCATCCTACCACTTAGCTGTAGTTTGATTCAAATTGTGCAGTACCAGTTAGGTAACGTGTTCATGGCATTCATACCAAGCAAATCTTAGATTATGGAAACAGTTGTTGAATTAATGCTGTTTATATGATACCAAAGCTTGACTTTGATAACGTTAACAATTGTTGAAGTAATGTTATTTATGATAAAAATGTATTTGGCTGTGGAAATGGTTACGATGTAACAAAGAAAGAAGTGTAGGTATGAAGGGGAATCTAATTCACATTATGAAATATGCCATGTTTATTGAAAAGGTTCTGAAATTACGACAATATACTGGTACGTATATCTTTCTATTACTGTCCATACGCACATTTACATTGAAAATGGCATTGAATTCTGAATATTGTACTTAATGTATTTATGGGTCATGGTCTACATCTGGACATAATCGTCTTGCCTGACATAGAGCGAAAGTGTCATAGACATTCTTCTATGACTTCTATGACTTCAGTTGTCTGTTGCCCAAAATACGTAGAACAGAAACTCTCTGTGGGGCATATGTTACCGTTTTAGCATTGCCATGGTAACCTTGCAGTACAAAGTAAAAGTGGGGTAGGAAACTAAACTGGTGCATTTTCTGAGTTCGAGATGTTATGTTATGATTTATCAATACTGCACTACCTTGTTACCTAAAATTGGCTTGACTATTGTACAAGTAATAACTTCTGACATTGATATTCATTGTAAGTCAAATTGAGCTGAGCTTTCGATCCTATCAGGTCCTTTATCAAGCATTGTGAAATAAAGACTTACAGAAAACACATTAATAATGCAAGTAAAGGTGTCTTTGGCATGCTTGCAAAATAAAACTGCTGCAAAATGTAGTGTGTATACAAATGTTTGTTTGTATTCTAATATCATTTGAAGTGTGCTACCACTGGGCCCATTTAAAGTTGTTTTGTTGTTTTCAGGCGAACGTTTATTGCATCTTCATTTGTGGACAGGTTCATGATGCCCTCGCAATTAGACTCTGCCCCCACACTCACCTATTGATCGCTTTGTGCTGTTGCAAATGAGTACGACGCTTAATTGGTCAAATCAACACTGTATTGAACAGGGATAGCAGGAACAGGACAACGGGTGAACGTGGGCAAGGCCTAATCATGGCGTTATCACGTACCAGTTCACTAGTGGACATGCCAATCAAAGAAAAGTCCCTTATTCTGTGGCCCTCTCTCGTAAACCCTTTGATGAGGTTAAAGTGATTCATTAACTTCATAATGTTTTTCCAAAAGTGATATTTGAAACTTCAATCATATTCCAATGTTATTGAAAGATTCTTCTAAATGATGTGTGAAAGCTTCGTAGAAATAGACCACATTGTACCTAGTGAAAAACAGTGCAAATATAAGATTTATCACGTACTGTCCATTGATTTTTTACTACAAACAAAAAGAGTGTTCTAGAATGCTTTTCTAATCAATCATGAATATCTCCATAATTAGGGAGACATTTGATAAATCAAAACCCATTTTATTCTTCTTTTATCATAAGCCAAACAACAAGGTACAAATGTGTTTTATTCTAGAGTCAAATTGTCCTAAATCGGTCAACAAGTGCAGTATTATATTTGTAATACTAATACTAATCTTTTCTTTGCCTTTTTCAGATTTTCATTACATTATTTCTTTCATTTCTAATGTAAATTTGGAACCTTTCTCCTGTTAAAAGGGTTTATTAACCATTTCCTATATTCAACGTCATATCCCATTCAGAGCCAGAAGATCAGTTCATTTATGTGAGATGAACATCTTCTGTATTTATATGAAGTTTGAACACAGTGTAAATAAATTCTGAATCAAAATTCAAGATTTATTAGGATATTAGGCAAAGTCATTTTCATGAAGTATTCGGAGGATTGGACTTTCTCCCTGCTAGCGTTATGTAAAAGGGCGCATACTAACATGTATATTATATTCTAAGACAAGAATCATTGTAAGACTTATCAGCATGAATTATATAATAATGTATTATCATTGTAATGGGCAATCGAAGATGTTCATATCTCAGTAAGTAAATGATATGCATTTCACCAGTCAGTTGCTGTGCTGTGAAATGAGCACTAATAAATGAAAAGAAACAGAAATCATTAGTGTTGTATTTGGATTTCATTTTAAAGATTGCACGAGTGACGAGTGTATAATTATTTAGGCCATTTTTGTGTATGTGTGTTTAAATGTCTGCTATAGCATTACATAAAGACAGTTGTCTGGTACAGTTGACAATTTGACTTAATCAGTATTTCAACATTTGGTAAATTAAATAGCTACATTGCAGGTGCTTTGGAGCAGCCCCCCCCCCCCCCCCCCCTCCCACCAAGTGTTTTGAAAATTGCAACAATATTTGGACACAAATTAACTCGACTCCCATTTGAGCGAAAGTGTCTTATGATATTACGGCAAAAGACCTCAGCCCCTTCCCCAACCCCAGAGTATGAATTTCTGCTTATGCCTTTGATAGCATTTGTATATTGAAAGGTCAATCGATTCATCTTAGTCGGCAACAATTGATAATTGCTGAATTTATGAATAATATTATAGCTTTATTGTAGTTGATGTATGATAAAATTATTCACACTAAATTGCTTGTATGACAGCATTATACAGCTAAGTTTATCTCCGTCCACATCAATAGTCTAATGACATCCTACTTATCTTCCTCCCACCAAGTGTTTTGAAAATTGCAACAATATTTGGAAGGTAGGTAACTACCGCTACCTCTTCCCATCACTTCCTCGCTCTCTTCTTCTTTTCCTCCTGCACATCAACATGATCAAAACCACCACCATCATCAATCATAACCATCATCACAACCACCAGCATTGGCATCAACATGATCAAAACCACCACCATCATCAATCATAACCATCATCACAACCACCAGCATTGGCATCAACATGATCAAAACCACCACCATCATCAATCATAACCATCATCACAACCACCAGCATTGGCATCAACATGATCAAAACCACCACCATCATCAATCATAACCATCATCACAACCACCAGCATTGGCATCAACATGATCAAAACCACCACCATCATCAATCATAACCATCATCACAACCACCAGCATTGGCATCAACATGATCAAAACCACCACCATCATCAATCATAACCATCATCACAACCACCAGCATTGGCATCAACATGATCAAAACCACCACCATCATCAATCATAACCATCATCACAACCACCAGCATTGGCATCAACATCATCAAAACCACCACCATCATCAATCATAACCATCATCACAACCACCAGCATTGGCATCAACATCATCAAAACCACCACCATCATCAATCATAACCATCATCACAACCACCAGCATTGGCATCAACATGATCAAAACCACCACCATCATCAATCATAACCATCATCACAACCACCAGCATTGGCATCAACATGATCAAAACCACCACCATCATCAATCATAACCATCATCACAACCACCAGCATTGGCATCAACATGATCAAAACCACCACCATCATCAATCATAACCATCATCACAAACCACCAGCATTGGCATCAACATGATCAAAACCCACCCACCATCATCAATCATAACCATACATCACAACCACCAGCATTGGCATCAACATCATCAAAACCACCACCATCATCAATCATAACCATCATCACAACCACCAGCATTGGCATCAACATGATCAAAACCCACCACCATCATCAATCATAACCATCATCACAACCACCAGCATTGGCATCAACATGATCAAAACCACCACCATCATCAATCATAACCATCATCACAACCACCAGCATTGGCATCAACATGATCAAAACCACCACCATCATCAACATAACCATCATCACAACCACCAGCATTGGCATCAACATGATCAAAACCACCACCATCATCAATCATAACCATCATCACAACCACCAGCATTGGCATCAACTATCATCAAAACTACCACCATCATCAATCATAACCATCATCACACCACCAGCATTGGCATCAACATGATCAAAACCACCACCATCATCAATCATAACCATCATCACAACCACCAGCATTGGCATCAACATGATCAAAACCACCCACCATCATCAATCATAACCATCATCACAACCACCAGCATTGGCATCAACATGATCAAAACCACCACCAATCATCAATCATAACCATCATCACAACCACCAGCATTGGCATCAACATGATCAAAACCACCACCATCATCAATCATAACCATCATCACAACCACCAGCATTGGCATCAACATGATCAAAACCACCACCATCATCAATCCATAACCATCATCACAACCACCAGCATTGGCATCAACATCATCAAAACTACAGTGAAACCTCATAACTAACACCTTGGGCCTATTGAATTTACCTCGTTATATCAGATTTTGTTGTTGTATCCGGGCTTAAAGATAATTAAATACATAGAACCGGGGACCCGTGATGTTATCTTGCTGTATCAGGTACCTCTTTATAACAGAGCTTGTTATAAATAGGTTCCACTGTACCACCATTACAACCATCATTCATTACCATCCACAATCAGAAACCATCATCACAATCACCAGTATTAGCATCAACAATATCATCATCATTCTCGTCCTCATCGTCATCATCATCACCATCATTATCATAATCTTTGTCATCACCGTCATCAGCAGCATCAGCATCAACATCAACATCGCATACAGCAAATACCATTGCGTTATTGACTTTTACAAACGGAGATAGCGTGAAGACAGGCAGAGTTTAGATTGAATAAATTTAATGGCTCATTTAAATATATGCGCATTTCATTTTTACAGTGAGAAAGAAATTGTCTTTGTAGTGCAGAATAATTACACAAAAATACAATGTACCTGTATACGACACACAAAATTTCTACTATACATTATGTTCTTGTTCTGTACAGAAGAAAATGATGAGTTCGAAGAACATATAGGAAATGTACATGTTTTGAGTGTGGTTTACTATCGTTTTATAACTTTTACATTTTGTATGTAAAACTAAAACATTGTGTTTGGAATAAGACGAACCATCATCATAATTTGGCAAACATATTTGAAATATCCGTTAGTTCACTGAAATTGAGTTGTTAATATATCCATCGATGGAATTTTGCATTTTATTAATTAATCAACAAAATTGTGTCAGCTACAAGGTCCAATACGTTGAGTTCAATTACATTTAAAACATAATAACAGATCATCAGATGAACAATGATAACAATTAAGAAACTCAAACAATTATTATCGGTATATCAGCTACATCGAGTTGAACCAGTGATATGTACTTGAAATCGTACAGGTGATCAAAATTGAATGTGCATAATTTCATTTGAAACGAATGAGATAAATCTCTCACTACAAAAAGTATACTTTACATGTGCGTATCGCAATGACAAGGATTGACGGTTGCTGAAATAAGCTCGGAGGGTAGAGATTCATCATAAAGTGGTCAGCGGTCTGAGCATGTCCGCTTAAATAGCTTTACTAGCTAAATACTTAGCTAATAAAATAATACTGGTGCACACAAATGCAAATTTCAAGTCAACAATTATTCAATTAAAGTTAATTGACCACATAACCTAATATTTCACAAAATTTCCGATTACTATTTATTCATCTATCTATTCAAATTTCCGAATAAAAAGTTGATACCGAAATAAAGTGATTTTGATGGAAATCTTTTCTTGTTTCAAATGATTTTCATCATGAAACCAACTCGATGAATATCAAGTTCGCGTTTCTCTTCCGTAATATAACAATACGAATTCGTAAATCAAAGGATCATTGATTGTAGAATTATAATGAATATGGCATTTTACAAAAGAAACTTTCCACGTTCTTCAATCTGCCAAAGTTAATCTCACCTTGAATGTAATAAACGTATTCATGAAAAAGTGTTAATCAAATAAATAAGGTTGATTCTCTAACCACATAACTTAAATGCGTCAGTGGTATAAATCATTTTCCTGATAATACTTCATCTTCTATCATCTACAAAAAATCTGCATACAATAAGTTTTCATAATTTACAGTATAAAAACAATAAATAATACATGTGTATCATTCCTGTGTCACCTTGTGTACAACGGTTATAAAGACAATCGATGTTCTGGACATAATGGTGCTATTTCTAAAAAGCAATTTGACGAAAATATTCAGTAGTGTCCAATTTCTTTAAATTTATCTTCCCATTATTTCATAATGTCGCACATGGCATGACAGCATAGCAGTAAACAAACAAAAATTACTTCAAAATAAATATTACTTACAATCAAAGTAAAATTGGTTCATAAACATAATTATTGATCTTTTAAAGTGACTGTATCGCCTATTACAGGGCGGTCTTCAAAGTGCTAATGGGAGGCACCATGTTAAATCACATATATTACCTAGTATTAGTTGTGTGAAAGTCGCGCACATGCGCATTATTCCGCCTGGTTCTGCAGACAATAAGCAAACGATAAGGAGCTATAAATGCCCTATACAGTAATGTTATTATGCAGTGCATCTAACACCATAAACAGATTAGAAAGTTGCATATCAGAATGATATCTTTGTAGGTGAACATTTGAGAAACTCTCCAAGCTAACAGCATCTCGACACGAGATGGATGTTATTTAATTTAGAATATTAAACGAATTTAGAATAAGACAGCGACAGAAAAGGGCAGTAATGTGCTGGTCGTGTGCATCTGTGTTGCGGGGAAAACCCCAACAACGTACAGATAGCTACAGAGTGGAAGAAACATACATGAAGATAAGTGTCAACATTTTAGGTCGATTTTAGCAATAAGAGAAAATATCCTAGATGCGTTTGTTTTTATTTCTCTTCTCCTTTTCTCGATCTCTGACATGCTAAGACAGTTTGGCAAGTAAAAAGCGGGAAATGAATGAACAATACCGATAGATGAATTGAATACTTTTTCATCACTTAAAAATAGTCTACTTCTACAAAATAACATACTTTTTACAAAAATGAAGGTGTTTGTACAGACTTGTATTTACAATCGGGAGTGTCCTTGGTAGCTACCCACAGTCACCTTTGAAAAAAATAGCAGCAATCACGTCCACTGTTTGTCTTGAAAAAAGAAGAGTAATTCACAAATTCCTGTTCTTCCTTTTGGTAAAACAATAGTTACAGCTAGAAATATGTTACACTGTCACTAGTCTCTTATCGGGTTCCTTGCACCACTGAACACCAACAAGGCTGCAGGAACGTTGCAGAAAACGACTGTTCTGGGAGTCCAGCTCGCATGAAAGTAAGATTAATTTGAATGTTATGCACTACATCGACATGTCACGTCACTTTTGTTTCCTGCTCATAATGTCTTTCGACTCTTATAGTAGCAGCTAAACAAACATTGTATGCACACAAAAACTGCTGTCCATGTTGTTGTTTTCATTGTCAGCGGTTGTTTTTTTATTTTGACATGGCATCTGCCGTTGAGTGTAAGCGACAAATCGCTCTTCTATAAACGTGATAATATGATCTCCATCTTTCGATGTCCGTTTCGTTGTTCATACCAGTGTAAAAGCTCCCACCCACCTACCATCCCAGTGTTTGAAACGACTTCAATGTCGGTGGTGTCTTTGGATTTTACGCTAGAGCCCCCACCATGTTGGTCACCGGGGACGACAACGATAAGCTACACGGCACGGCGGAGACGTGCGTCGTCGAGCCGGGGTACAACGAATTGCAGATGCCCGAGGTCGGGTACGGGACCGACGGCGCGTGCGAAGCGTACGCAGACGCGGTGGTCATGCCGTAGTCCATGGCCGAAGACGCGTGGTGATGGTGGTGTGGGTAGTGGTGAGCGGGGGCGAAAGTCTGGTCGCCGAAGGTGGCGAATCGGTGCATGTCATCGGGCGACAGGGCGCGCAGGCCATCGACTCCTTTCCCCTTGTTCTTCTTCGACTTCGACGACAGTTTCCTGTTTCGCGTCTGGATGCCTTCTTTCTTCATCGTCAGAGGGCGGTTCACCTGGAGTCAAAATGAAACAAAATACAAATGAAACCATTAGAATTATGAATTTTTTCAAAATCATAGTAATATAATTGATTTTCCATCCAACTTAACATTTGAAATTACATTATATTTTTGTTCATCAATGAAGTTGAAGGATTCATTAACACAAAGTCGCTTCTAAAATATTATGTTTACCTTTGTCCCCATTTTGTTCAATGAAACAAAAATATACCAACTCTAATAGAAAAAATGATAGCACATAAATTATCTAACACGAACAATACATACATAAATCATCGCAGAAGAAACGAATGAAAATGGATTCAAAACAGAGTTGGAAATATCATCACGAGCGGGCAATTATTCTGTTTTTTTCCACTCTTGATTTCTTTCACACCAAATATGGTCAAGAAATGCGGAGGGGCACGCTCCCGGACTAGCAAGGTGGTTGTTACATTAAACAGGGGCGCGTGCAAGCACCCCTGGTATAGCAATAATCGACAATTCATATCATAAATCAACCCTAGTCAAGTTCAAGAGTGATATGTGGTATTCGCGATAGAGGAGAGGGGGTGGGGAGGGAGGCGGAAGGTTTGTTTTTCTTTCGCAAGTGGTGGATCATCCCCTATAGCATGTATAGAGTCAGCTGAGCTGTTTTTATAAGGGATCCAGTTAAACATGTGAAGGGATCGACTAGAAAATGAGAGGTGAATGTTAGACCGGACTTGGAGGGGTGGTGGTGGTTATAATGAGTAGAGCGAAGACAGCGAGGCAAATGGAAGGAATATAAAATGTCTTTGTGCATAATTATGCAAAAAAAATTACAACTTACTATTACAATTATAAAATGTGGCGTACTTTTGGAAACAAGTTTTCAAAGAAATAAGTTTCGTTGTGAATTAACAATGTATACTCTGTAACAGCATCATTTAGCCTACTTGCAAATAGTGGATCAAAACTCGTGTGGACTGATTAACTTTCGAAACTTAACTTTTATCATGCCAATCTACAGTTCATCAAGATTGAAGCCAAAAGGACAACATAATCACGCCTTGAACATAAAACCAACGGCAAGAAATTAGATCAATTAGTGAAAATTAGGTCTGAATGTTTCGATGGGTATAGAACCTATATAAACCGTGTCACATCGCGAACTATTGGTCGGTCGAAATTGTGAATTACCAGGTTAATGTTGAGAGAAATGAGGCGCAGGAATCCCGTGGATTATCCCATATAATTCTCCGTTTAATCTAGTTCATCGCAGCATAACATACATCTCACAACGGAACCAGGCAGGGGAGCGGGGGAAGGGGGATATATGCCCCAAATGCAATGTAGGTTACAGTTTCTATCTTCCTTTTAAAAGTCATCATAAGTGACAAGGCATATTGGCCTATATTACAAGTCTACGTACAAGATTGGTGGGGGTAGGACGATAGCGGGGCTCAATAAAGATGTGTCTGTTTATACTGTGAAGTCCAATACTCCCTGTGATATCAGCTAATGGCACTTTCCAAAATAATTGACTAAAGAAGTTGCGTTTCTGTACGGAATTAAAATGATAACGAACATAATGCCGTTACTATTTTACTATTTCATTAAAAAAAAACGTTCAACAAATACATTTTACTACCCTCTTATCAAAATGCCCCCCCCCCCCCCCCTCCCCTCCCTCAACTAATATCCTTATTTATATAGGAGCCACGCGTAGGCCTATTTCGCGCGCGTGTTGTTTGACCCCTGTGACACCAGTTAAAACCGCGGCAGCGACCCAGGACATAACTTCCGTCTTTTCTACTCCGTAACAACATTTTTTCTTGTCTTTTTTTTTTTGCCATGGCACTCACTGCTGCAGTTTGTATGAATTATTATTTCATTACCCCTGCAGCTTTATCAGTAGGTGTTAATGTTGTTGATTAATCGAAATCCAAACGCCAGCAAGCAAGCACGCAGTGTTGTACAATTTCCGTGTTTCGTAACTTTTGTAATCCATACCAGCATTTTCACCCTGCATTTTCATTATATTATTGTTCATGC
>JBAMJV010007379.1:0-56459 GCA_037951105.1 Echinarachnius parma
CAGTGAATTATTGACTTCGGTTTTAGTGTAAAGGGCGCTTCAAGATTATTTTTGTTAGTGAGTTAATTACAAACTGAGTGTCAAATTTGAAAGAGCATATAATTCAAATGAGAGATTATAATTCATTTCATCATAATCGGTTGAGAAACAGCTGAAATATCAATAAATATATCCGATCGGAATAAAGCTGGGGGCCCAGGTTTATTCGGTGATATTAACACACACATATTATATAAAATGCTTACTCTTTGTAAAAAAAAAAAGGAAAAGAAGTTTGTCAATAGTTGTTGATGATATCTCTATTCAATCATAAATATTTGAATAAATAAAAACATCACATACGGTACACAATTTTGTATGAAACATGGTTGGAACCAATTAATTTTTAAAGACCGCCTTCTTTTGTTTTGACCCCTCTCTTTAAACGAAAGCATTTTTTTTACTGAACTATTTCTTATTTGTTATACCTTTCGATCATGGTGCAGTTGTAATTATTAGTTTGTAATGTTATTGTGCAGGTTTGGTTTTGTTTGCTAAAGTTCAGTCTTATCAAAACGAAACTAACCCTTTAAAGGGATAGTGGAATTATAATAATAATAATAATAATAGTCGTTTCTTATATAGCGCAATCTTACAATTAAGTCTCAGTGCGCATGAATGAAAGAGAGAGAGAAATAGAAGCGTATTTAAGCAAAGATAAAATAGTATGAGATAAAATATTAACAAACAAAAAAGCCTTTAAATTGGCTCGAAATTGATGCTCTGTATCAAATTGCCTAATATGGTAAGGAAGTTTGTTCCAGAGCATAGGTGCAGCAAACTGGAAAGACCGCTGACCGTATGTCTTAGTTTTAACAGAATACTGAACTAAAAGATTCTTTGAACTTGAACGAAGGACCCTAGATGATTTATACAAACTAATAAGTTCTTGAATATAATCAGGTGAATTTCCATGTATGCATTTGAACGTAATGACTAAAATCTTAAACATAATTCGTTTATTTACAGGTAACCAATGTAAATTATACAAAACTGGACTTATGGATTCACATCTTTTAGTACTTATTTAGTAATTATGGTATAATGAGAGTACATTTTTGGTCAAACTGAATTTTAGTAAGTAAAACCTGCACCATTACATAACAAACTAATAGTTATAACTGCACCATGCTAAAAAGGAATAAACCATTACAAATGACTAAGTAAAAAGCCTGTTATCATTCAATAAGAGCTGTTAAAACCCAAGAAGGCGCTCTCTATATACACTCATCGGTTTTAACCATTTTAAATAAAATATTGTGCATGTGATGTTTTGTTGAAATAGTGATATAGATAAAGAGATAATAAACAACTATCTAAAAACCTATTTGGTAAAATTTTGAAAGGAGGAAGCATTTAACACAAATTTTAAAGGCTGGTTCAACATTGTTGAATAATTGTGGGGCCCCACATGTATTACAAATAGCTATGTTTATGGATACTTTAGCCATTTCTGAACCGATTTTGATCAAATAAAGTTAACTATGTCATTAAAATTGTATGCTCTTTCGAATTTGACACTCAGTTTTTCATTATCTCACATCAAAATCATTTTGTGTTTCGCCCTCTATACCAAAAACTCAACTATCTTATTTCCACATGAGATATTAAATGGAATATAAAATATATAATTCTTGTCTACTACATAATGAGTAAGCCATCGCTACACCAAAATAATGTGATAATCAGGCAATAATATAGCGTGTATGTCTTATTGACAAAATGGTTCGTTTATGACAGTTTTAGATATCAAAGGACCCTTCATTTGTAAGAACTAATATTTGCTAATACGATATCACAGTTGCCGTATTTTACAGTGTTAACTCTCATACGAAGATAACAGCAACAAGGGTAGTTGCGTATCAATAACAAACTTAACATCATAACTGAGCAAACATTATGTCAGAGTCACAGGATCACATGATCATTAACGTTATCGCAGTGGAACGAACTTCTCCAGGGTTCTTGAGGCGGCGTCAAGACAAAACGTAACTCGTTAAAAAAAGAATATACGTAGTTCCCGTCTGAATGACATACGTTAGTGGTGTAGCTCCCCGCCCCCACAATAATTTGGAAACAAATACCAAATGTATATAGGGGGAACATTTTGTTTAGATACAAAGAATACATGAGGTGTTTGCCCAAAAGTTTGCCGGGCACCAAAACCTGCTCCCAAGATCAGCGATTTTCAAACGCCGAATTTTTAGGTCACAGAGCTCGTAAACAGGTCGCCCATAGATCGCTCGGGCATCGGCAGGTATTCGATTGATATTCGGGCGGAAATATGACAATTTTAGACCATTTTGGGCTTTAAAATTGGGAGGGAGGTCGGAAGAGCTGTGTGGCCGTTGCACGGGGTCCCTCCGATACCCGAACGACCTCCTCTATACCGCCCGAATTGTAAACACATCACGCGTGCTTCGAGCGCACTTCGTGCTGGTGTCGGGCCGCGGTCGGGCGGCTTCTACGGGCCCCGGCCGGGCTCCTCCTGCCAACTCAGGAGTTTGGCCACTGGCCACGGAAGACGCCCACCCGTGCGTCGACCGGAGCCCGCCTGGACGTCACCTGGAGCCCACCCGGTTGTCGTCCGGTTGTCGGACGGGCACCGACAGACCCATTTATCATCGACCGAAACATGGACGGCGCTCACCCGTATGTCGATCAGGTATCGCCCGACTACCATTTGTTTACCGGTGGGCCCCGGACCATTTCTGATCACTAGTGTTCAAAGGTTCTGTCCACAGGGAAGAATGTTAAGCAAAAAGTACGCTCGACTCCCTGGCGGGTTTGAAACTCAGCGACCTCCTGGCGATCCACAGATTTGGCATGAGTCCGTTTGATTTTGTTACGCAGGCATAGACAACAGGATCCGGGCCAAAATCGCTGAATTTGGGAGCAGGTTTCGGTGCCCTGCGAACGTCGGCCGACCCCTAAACAACGCGGCGGAGCAAAATTGGCAAAATTCACTACTTTGATAATTTAAATCATAATTTTTAAAAAACATGTGATTAACCAAGTGTTCCATGAACATGGTGGCCTCGGCATATCTCTTCTAACAACACATAGTCGTATAATCCATTTAAAGGGATTATACATTAAACAAAATAAAACTGCTTTAAGTGCTTTAGCAATCTGCATATGCATATAAGTCATGACTTTAATCAAATGACTTTCTTTGTGGCTGCTGTGTCAGCCGATTCTGGAAGGATTTTAGTTTTAAAATATATTCATGTTTAATAAATTGCCCTCCCATTCCAAAATTAATATAGCCCTTTACATGTTTACATGAACAATCGTGTGTCTAACATACTCATTCACAAACAAAAAAGATACGCGCTATTCATTAGTAAGTTCGGCTTTCGTATAGAGGGCGCTTCAATACATTTTTTTAAGTAAGGTAATGAAAAATTGAGTGTCAAATTTGAAAGAGCATACAATTCAAATATCAGAAGCTTTATTTCATCAAAATCGGTTGAGAAACAGCTGAAATATCAATTAATATATCCAATCGGAATAAATCTGGGGCCCCAGTTTTTTTTAATGATTTTAACCAAAACAAATTACATGTATATAAAATGCTTACACTTTTACAAAAAAAATTAAAATAGGAATTATTTGGGGCCCAAATAATTAGTTGATTTTTTCAAAAAATTAAAAAAATGCTTACACTTTTTCAAAAAGTTTCAAAAGCGTTTAATAAATAATTGTTGATGATCTCTCTATTTAATCATTATTTCAATGAAACATTACATGCATAATTTTGTATAAACCAATGTCTTTTTAGAGAGCGCCCTCATGTGTTTTAATGGCTCTTTTTGAATGATTACAGGCTTTTTACTTATTCGTTTGTAATTTTGTATACCTATCGAGCATGGTGAAATTATAACTATTAGTTTATATGTTACTGTCCAGGTTTGGTTACTAAAGTTCAGACTTACCAAAACTGTACTACCCCTTTAATGTTTGTGTGTTGGGCGTTTTCCAATACTGATATTTGGTTTGATTCATGAAGATTAACTTGCTAAAATCCCCTCTCTATGCTTTCAAATGCCGATCTCTATATTTTACCGAATAGTAATGTTGCATGGGATGTCACAGTAACCAACATGCTTGATAGTGTGACATCCAATTGAGGAGGCGTCGGCGGAGCCTGGGATATCCTGTCCCCGAAGAAGAGGGGTTCACTTGTATAGCCAATTACATTTTACATGACTTACACATCGGCGTCATATCAATTCATACGTTATGTTATTGCATTAATCAATAATTTGTTTTAAATTCAACCTTAGTCGATTGGAGTTTCCAGACTCCCCATCTATCATGTTCATTAAAACATTGTACTGATTTTGATTTTCACACGTCTCCTAACACTAGAAATAATTATGATAGACTTGATGAGCGTTCCGTCACGCTTTCTGATCGCAGCAGCAAAAAATGGGAAGCATGTGACAATTATTACATCGTTTGTTTGTCTTACAATCAGTAACTTCTACAAAAATATCACGAAATCTCAAATATCACTTTTGGAATCTTGTGAAGTTCATGGATCCCTTAGACTAAGTGATACTTTATTATATTAGTGGAAAAAAACAAGCTTGAAACTGAGGCAAACACAATCACATTATTGTTTAGGAGACTGTATCTATTGCCCGATGCACTCAAGATTTGTCAATTTGCATTCACACTACATACTACATGTGGTTTGATTTATAAGATGTAATTTATGTTAATGATGAAGTGATAATGTTTTTTTGAATAATTTTCTACGCTTAAAGGGTGACTAAATTACAAATGCATGCTGACTTTAATTGATCTGTAATAATGAATACATCACATATCTTTTGACTTTTTGATGTACATTATTTTGTGTCACATTTTTTATATTATTTGTTCTATTACTTTTATTCTACCTGCTAAGCTCCACCCATAAACAAACCCATCCAGAAGCTTATGAATTTTCTGACATGATTTGCCAGTCAATTCATCAGTCAGCTAGATGAACAAAAGACATTGGTATGTCCCTTCCTATCAACTGACTACCTGTTCACAATAGCATTGCATGTTTTCATTGAAACCCTTCTTTTCATGATGAGTGGGCATTGTATACGAACATGCAATGCTATTGTGAACATGTGGTCAGTTGACGGAAGGGACATAACAATGTATTTTGTTCATCTAGCTGACTGATGAATTGACTGGCATATGATGTCAGAAAAAGTCATACGCTTCTGGATTGTTTTTTTTTAGGGGTGGAGCTTAGCAGGTATAATAAAAGTAATAGAAGCAATAATAAAAAAAAAAATTAGACAAATGTACATCAAAAAGTCAAAAGATATACAGATCAACACAAGTCAACATGCATTTGTAATTTAGTCACCCTTTAAACAAATATTTTACTTACTTGACTCTAATAATGTTCACATCTTGTTCCTAGCTGTGTCGCAGGTGGTGATGAACAGACCATTCCCTGCCGCAGTGATGTTAACGGTCTGTGGACTTCAGTAGTTAAACAAAATACATGCAATAGGCAAGATAAATGTTGATGCTACGACATAAATCAGTTCCTTATAAACGTTGTCATGTAGTGCAATGCTTTGATGAACACGTATACCGCTTGTTATGAATTATTGCACGTGTTTGTGTCTTGAAGTAGCCTATAATCCGCATAAGCGTCAGTTAACCTAGTCGGTCATAGACCCCAGAAGAAGACTAGAGATAGAGAGGTATCAACTACCAATACTACTTTACTTTACATTTACCCCCGCAGCGTTTATATAACATCGCGTCATGTGATGGACGAGGCAGTGACGTAGATGAAGGGGGCGGGGCTAGCCATGCAGGAGGTCGGGCAAGAAGCCAACTCTCTCAGAACCAATCACTCCAGGTGCGTCAAAGATGGAAGGAACATTATTGTGTTATTTACTTGTCAATTCAAATCTCCAAAATGTACTTGTTTCATATAAATCGAACACAACAAGTAACTACCTCCCTAACCAATAGTTGCATAACCAAGAATCGTTTCAAGATTTTGTTTTGCCAAAATATCTCTATGGTAGTTATGAAAACAATGTGTTAACATTAGAGATAACCATTAATCCAGGGTTAAGTAAGCACACAATAAAGAGAAAATTGATATATTTCAAAATATCTCTGATTGTCACATAAAATGTACAAAGCAACCATACCAATATTGTGTCAATATGACATCTTGAAACACGTATCGGTTATAATAATAATAATAATAATAATAATAATAATAATAATAATAAAAAGACATTTATATAGCGCAAATTGCAAAGAGCCTCTAATTATTGAATTATTATTACCCATGGTCAACAGGTACATTTCAAACCAACACAATGATATTGCATACTTTATCAACTCCCCAGGGAGCATACTAGCCTAGCTGCCACTGATGATGGCGCTACAGGCTAATTAACACCCGACCATGGTACCCATTTATACACCTGGGTAGAGAGCAGCAATTGTGGATTAATTGTCTTGCTGAAGGACAAAGACAGTGGGCAGGGTTCGAACTCGGGATCTCATGATCGGAAAGCGCGCGCTCTACCAATCTTGCCACACCACATGAAATTATTAGCAGTCGTTTAGGGTGGTAGTTACTTTTTGTGATCGGTTTATAATTATGTATTATTTGTTTCAACATCTTTTTGAAAATGGGGTCATTTTTAGCTTAAATCAACATAGTAATATTAAATCAACATATCTTTCCCAATTCGCTTGCGATGACTTCTTACTGCGTATCCGCATGTTTACCTTTATAGATGCAATTGACCATTTTCCCTCTCTAAACCGCCCACCTCTCTACCCCTGAGGTTGCCAATGGCTATACCACTGCACCATAAACACAATGCAACATTGCAGACAATTATAGATTCAAACAAATCAACCAATCCTTTCAGGCACATCATACAGAGAAAATGCATGTTTTGTTATTTTCTTATCAATGCATGTATCCATAATTAATAGGTTTCATTTCATTGATTGGCTCTTGCACAAATCCGTTGTTTTAGAATTGGGGCATTTTGCTGTTTAAATCAGTTCGTATGCGATAAAGGGAATGCAGCTAACTTATTATTGCTTGTCCGCTTGATCACCTTTATGTATGTATTTGATTCCCCTAACCCCCCCCCCCCCCCCCCCCCCCCTCCCCTCCACATCCCTCAGGTTGTCAGTGGGCAGCTGCATCATGATCACAATGCCACTTCGCAGAGGTCATCGTCATCAGATCAACAAATCAAAGTCTATGTTTTCCAATCCTATCAAAGTCAATAATCGCTTTCATATCGGTAGCGATAAAGACATCTAAGGACGGGGCACTAAAATGCTTATCGGTACGGTCTTTTTGAAAGACAATTTAATTAATATAATTATCTCGTTTCTCAAATTATGTTCAGTATTATTTACACTGTGTCGCCTGAATTTTGTTTGTATTGCAACTAAATGATTTTAGGCCTACAAGGTTTGAACATCAAGTACCACTTGGTTGAGAAGCCGTTTCAATAATTGCTTAATTCGTGCGGTAGTGGAAGCTGAGTTTATTAATTGGAAGAAAATGCGATTCTAAAGTCAAAACAAACTATACAAGATCAGAATCCATACAGAAATAACTTATTTATCAATAATTATATCGGTTTGGAATAAATGTGGGACTAACATTAATCACCAATTTAAGACAAAATCTATATAATCATTATACTTGTATGAAGCAATATACAAACATGTTTTTAAATAGTTGTCAAAGATATCTCTATTGAACCGTTATTCGAACAAAACATCACGTTCACAATTCACACAAAAACTGTTAAAACTATACATTTAGAGGGTGCGCAAGTTTGTAAGGATAACAGCATTAATGAATTACAAGATTAAGCTAGGTTTAAAGCCGTCTTTCAACTTCACTCCTTTGGTGTGTGTCATACGAAGCTCTGTACAGAATGTATCACATTGATAAATTTTAATGCAATAAGTCGGTACCACCGATTAATTGTTGTCATTTTTCGTATATCGACTAACAATGTCGTGGAATACCAAATGCTTGAGGAATTTAGACAGATTTGTTGTAATGCTAGGTCAGGAATAAAGTACGATAGCAAATTGAGCCTATCAGCCTATGTGAAGATCAGTTAAGCCTAGCGGACACCAAAATGGTAATTTAATAAACCAATTGCAACTAGCTTATCCGGCTTGCATGAATATTGGCACAGGCGATGATATAGCGTGTATTTATTATTTACATAATTTTGTATTTATGACGGTTTAAGATATCGAACGACCCTTCATTTGTCTGAACTAATATTTGCTTATACGATATCACAGTTGCCGTCTTTTACAGTTTTAATATCATACAAAAAAAAAACGGTTATTGCGTGTCAATATCAAACTTTATATCATAACTGGACAAACATAATGTCAGAGTCACATGATTATCAACGTTATGGTTATCGCAGTTAAACGGACTTCACCAGGGTTCTTGAGGTGGCGTCAAGACAACAAGTAACTCGTTGACAAATATTATAGCTCCCGTCTAAGTGACATAAGCCAGTGGCGTAACTACTAGGCGGCATGTCCCCCACTCTTCCCTCAATAATTTTAAGAAAAAAAAACAATACCAAATGTAGGGGAATTTTTTGTTTAAATACAGAGACATACATGAAGTGTCCCACCATACGCTTTATACATGTTATAAGGTAGTAAGGTTATAAACTGTTTATCCCCCTAAATATAGCGCCACCAAGGAGAAACCTGCAGAACAGCATTGATATAGTGGCAACGGGCCAACAAATTCACAGGGCCTTCCGATCTGTGCCCCGTTTCATAAAACAACTACAATTGTTGTTACTAGTGTCCATTTATTGTAATTATTAGCTCAGCAGCCAATCAGCATTGATCATCTTGAACTGTTGCCATGGTAGTTACATACAACAATTGCAATTGTTTTATGAAACGGGACACACAACAGATATACTGTACATGTGTAATCATTCAGGTGTATAATCCTTATATTGAAAATGTAAAAACAAACTGTTGAATAAACTGATTAGTATTATCAAAATGTCTTTATAAACTACAAGAACTACTAAACATATTCATATTGTTCCTAGCAGATACAAGATTTGAACAAATCAAATTCCCTGTTTTCCCGCAACCTATAAATGTCAATGCCCAGCTAGCCACCTGACGTCGTGCCGATGTCATAAGTTGTTGGCCGGATGTCGGCTTATCGCGGTTGGCTCGAGGTTAAAATGTCCGCCAGCCCAACATCGTAACCACGTCATTTTGTGATACGTCAATTTCTGACAATGGCCCAACATCAACTCATGACATTGGACCAACATAACATTATGATGTGGGCGCGAGGTTAAAATGTCCGCTAGCCTAACATTGTCCCAACATCATTTTGTGATGTCGGGCAAATGTCAATTTCCGACAATGGCCCAACACCAAATCCTGACATAGGACAGATATCAAATTCTGATGTGGGCTCGACGTTAAAATATCCGCCAGCCCAACATCGTCACCACGTCATTTTGTGATACGTCAATTTCTGACAATGGCCCAACATCAACTCATGACATTGGACCAACATAACATTATGATGTGGGCGCGAGGTTAAAATGTCCGCT
The DNA here is from genome assembly GCA_037951105.1 of Echinarachnius parma. NCBI lineage: Eukaryota > Metazoa > Echinodermata > Echinoidea > Clypeasteroida > Echinarachniidae > Echinarachnius > Echinarachnius parma. Next base: position 9,687 of record JBAMJV010007379.1, read on the forward strand.
AGCCCAACATTGTCCCAACATCATTTTGTGATGTCGGGCAAATGTCAATTTCCGACAATGGCCCAACACCAAATCCTAACATAGGACAGATATCAAATTCTGATGTGGGCTCGACGTTAAAATGTCCGCTAGCCCAACATCGTCACCACGTCATTTTGTGATACGTCAATTTCTGACAATGGCCCAACATCAACTCATGACATTGGACCAACATAACATTATGATGTGGGCGCGAGGTTAAAATGTCCGCTAGCCCAACATTGTCCCAACATCATTTTGTGATGTCGGGCAAATGTCAATTTCCGACAATGGCCCAACACCAAATCCTAACATAGGACAGATATCAAATTCTGATGTGGGCTCGACGTTAAAATGTCCGCTAGCCCAACATCGTCACCACGTCATTTTGTGATACGTCAATTTCTGACAATGGCCCAACATCAACTCATGACATTGGACCAACATAACATTATGATGTGGGCGCGAGGTTAAAATGTCCACTAGCCCAACATTGTCCCAACATCATTTTGTGATGTCGGGCAAATGTCAATTTCCGACAATGGCCCAACAACAAATCCTGACATAGGACAGATATCAAATTCTGATGTGGGCTCGACGTTAAAATGTCCGCCAGCCCAACATCGTCACCACGTCATTTTGTGATACGTCAATTTCTGAAAATGGCCCAACATCAACTCATGACATTGGACCAACATAACATTATGATATGGGCGCGAGGTTAAAATGTCCACTAGCCCAACATTGTCACAACATCATTCTGTGATGTTGGCCCAATGTCAATTTCCGCCAATGGCCCAATATCAAATCCTGACGTTGGGCCAACATCAAATTCTGACGTTGGCCCGACATTACAATGTCCGCCAGCCCGACATTAGCCCAACGTTATTTTTTATTGTTGGCCCAACATCAAATCTTGACGTTCGCCCGACGTTTGAATGTCCGCTAACCCAACATTGGCCCAACGTCATTTTTTGATGCTGGACCAACATCAAAATTTGACAATGGCCCAATGTCATTAATATGACATCTCCAATAAGAGGTCGACCTAATATAGCGCCGATGTTGGGACTGGTATCAATTTAAGAGGTCGCTACCCAGCTAGCCACCTGACGTTGTGCCAACATTGGGCCAATGTAAAAAGTCGTTTTAAGACGACGTTGGGCCTACATTAAAAATCCGACGTCGCCGCGACGTAAAAATGTCCGCCAGCCCAACATCAGCGCGGCGTTTTTGTGTTTTTAATGCTGGCCAAACGTCATTTTGCGATTTCGACCCAACATCAATTATTCAGTCAGTGGTCAGTCATGGTTGTGAAATTAATGTCGGAACAATGTTAGTAATGAGACAAGAATAGGACATCTCAATTTTTACGTCAAACCGAAATCCTACGACGTCAGAATGGGCAGCAGTGAATCAAGTCGGCTAATAGTCATTAAGTTGATGTTGAGCCGATGTCAATGATCCGACATGAATATGACATCTCAATGATGACGTCAATGCGATATCCTGCCGATGTCAGAACTGACAGCAATGAAAAAAGTCGGCAAATGATCATAAAAGTGATTTTGCGCCGATGTCAATAGTTGGACATGAATATGCCATCTCCAATATGATGTCGGGCTAATATCGCGCCGATGTCGGAAAAGATAGCAATTAAGGAGGTCGGTAAATGGTAGTAAAATTGATATCGGTCCGATGTTATTAATTAGACATGAATGTGATAAATATGTCAGGCTGATGTAAGAACTTGCAGCAATGAAACAACTCGGCAAATGGTCATTTAATTGATGTTGTGCCGAAGTCAATGATAAGACATGAATATGACATCTCAATAATGACGTCAATGCGATATCCAGCCGATGTCAGAACTGACAGCAATGAAACAAGTCGGCAAATGATCATAAAAGTGATTTTTCGCCGATGTCAATAGTCGGACATGAATATGCCATCTCCAATATGACGTCGGGCTAATATCGCGCCGATGTCGGAAAAGATAGCAATTAAGGAGGTCGGTAAATGGTAGTAAAATTGATATCGGTCCGATGTTATTAATTAGACATGAATGTGATAAATATGTCAGGCTGATGTAAGAACTTGCAGCAATGAAACAACTCGGCAAATGGTCATTTAATTGATGTTGTGCCGAAGTCAATGATTAGACATGAATATGACATCTCAATGATGACGCCATAGCGATATCCTGCCGATGTCAGAACTGGCAGCAATGAAACAAGCCGGCAAATGGTCGCCAGTTCCGACATCGGTACAACATTGACCCAACGTCATATTTGAGCTGTCATATATATGTATATTTAATAACATAAGCCCAACATCAATTTTGCAATCTTTGACTGACCTCTTAATTTGCTACCAGTTCCAACATCTGCGCGATATTAGCCCGACGTCATATTTGAGATCAGTTTAATGACCATTTGCCGACTTGTTTAATTGTTGTTAGTTCTGACATCGGCAGGATATGGCGTCATCATATAGAGATGTCATATTGAGGTCCAATTAATAACATTGGCCAGACATCAATTTCACAACCATGTACCGACCTCTTAAATTGGTACCAGATACAACATCATCACAATATCGGACTGACGTCATAGTAGAGATGTCATATTTATGTAGGAGTAATGACATCCGCCCGACATCTATTTCACAACCTTTTACCCACATTTACATTTTCGTAAAGTTCCGACATCTGTGCGGTAAAGGCCCAAAGTCATAATTTGGATGTCATATTTATGTCTAATTAATAACTGTGACCCGACAACAATTTCACAGCATTTTACCGACCTCTTAGATTACTACCAGTTCCAACATCGGGGCGATAGAAGGCCGATTTTATATTTGAGATGTCATATTCATGTCGAATTATTGACATCGGCACAACATCCATTTAATGACTATTTAATGATTAGTTTCATTGGTGCCATTTATGACATCGGCAGGATATCGCTTTGGCGTCATAATTGAGATGTCATATGGATGTCCAATAAAACTCATTGGTCCGACATCAATGTTACAACCATTTACCGACCTCTTTAATTGCTACCAGTTCCAACATCGGCGCGAAATTATCCCGACGTCATATTGGAGATGACATATTCATGTCAGAATATTGACATCGGCTGAACATCGATTTCATGACTATTTGCCGACTCGTGTCATTGCTGCCAATTCTGACATCGGCGCGATATCGGCTTGACGTCATATTTGTGATGTCATATTGATGTCCAATTAATAACATCCGTCCGACATCAATTCCACATTCAACCATTTACCGACCTCTTAAAATGATATATTCCGACATCGGTACAACATTGGCCCAACGTCATATTTGAGATGTGATATTCATGTTGGTTTATTGACAGCGGCCCAACATTAATATTACAACCCTCTATCAAGCTCTTAAATTGGCACCAGTTTCCGCATTGGTGCGATTTTAGCGCGACGTTTTATTTGAGACGTATTTTTTTCGTCAACTTAATGACATCGGCACGACATTCAACTACAACCATTTTCCGACTTATTTCATTTCCAAAACCTCCAACTTAAATTCGACGTTGGCGTAATGTTGGCGCGACATCTGTTTGCCGACCGCGATCTTGCCGACGACCTGCCGACACCGGTCCGACGTCAGTTAGCTAGCTGGGTACTTATATTTTTGTTAAATTGCTTTGAGAATCTATACTGAATTGAATTTCGTTTAATCGATTACAAACATTAGTAATTCAAAAGTAAAAAAAAAAAAAAAAGTATTGCTATCGGGAAATTCATGATCGATTATAAGCGATCGTAAGTGAAATGAAAATTTTCGATTTTTGGAATTATTTATATAAAAAAATGTACTTTTGTCATGTCCTTGCTGCTGTATATAATTTAGAAGGATATATAAGAATATAAATAACACCTTAAATAGTGTTATGAATATGATTTGAAGGTGGATTATTTCAAATTCAACGCTCTACAAATACTAACTATTACAAAACATACAATGCTAAGAAGAGGTGTATATATAGTATACCGATTGCGACCTATGTTTGTAGGACGATAGGATGATAGGTTTAGGAGTAGGCAATAGGTATAGGAATAGGATATTTATTGATTTATGAATGAATGTGTGTAAAGGTTAAACAAAATGCAGGGATCGGACATGGAATCTATGCATGTTTTCCAATTTCTTTTTACGTTTTTGATGTTGGTCCTACGTTGGCCATTTGACATTGGGCCATTGTCAAATTTTGATGTTGGTCCAGCATCAGAAAATGACGTTGGGCCAATGTTGGGTTAGCGGACATTCAAACGTCGGGCGAACGTCAAGATTTGATGTTGGGCCAACGTCAAGATTTGATGTTGGGCCAACAATAAAAAATAACGTTGGGCTAATGTCGGGCTGGCGGACATTTTAATGTCGGGCCAACGTCAGAATTTGATGTTGGCCCAAAGTCAGGATTTGATATTGGGCCATTGGCGGAAATTGACGTTGGACCAACATCACAGAATGATGTCGTGACAATGTTGGGCTAGCGGACATTTTAACCTCGAGCCGACATCATAATGTTATGTTGGTCCAATGTCATGAGTTGATGTTGGGCCAGTGTCGGAAATTGACGTTATGCCAATATCACAAAATGACGTAGTGACGATGTTGGGCTGGCGGACATTTTAACGTCGAGCCCACATCAGAATTTGATATCTGTCCTATGTCAGGATTCGGTGTTGGGCCATTGTCGGAAATTGACATTTGCCCGACATCACAAAATGATGTTGGGACAATGTTAGGCTGGCGGACATTATAACGTGGGGCCGACGTCAGAACTTGATGTTCTCTCAACGTCAGGAATCGATGTTGGGCCTACGTTAGAACTGACATTGGGCCATTGTCAATAATTGATGTTGGGCCGAAATCGCTAAATGACGTTGGGCCAGCATTAAAAAAAGACGCCGAGCTGATGTTGGGCTGGCGGACATTTTAACGTCTCGGTGACGTCGCATGTCGCATGTTGGCCCAACGTCCCCTTACAACGAAAATGACATCGGCCCAACGTTGGCACGACGTCAGGTGGCTAGCTGGGTGAGCGCCTACATACAGATAACGATACACACCAGCTGAGGGCGGGAGGCTAGATAGGCTTGTATGTGTGGTCTTGTTAAAAGGATTTTACAACTTGTTTCTCATATCTTGTCTCTCAAATTATATTACAATGTGTCACTAATTTGAAAGAGCATACAATTAAAATGACAGAATAAGCTTTTTTCGTCAAAATCGGTTGAGAAACAGCAAAAATATCAATTAATATATCTGATCGGAATAAATCTAAGGCCCAAGTTTTATTTGATGATTTTAAAGGGGTAGTTTAGTTTTGGTAGAGAGGGCGCTGCACATCACAATTTTGTTGTGAGGTAATGACAAACTGAGTGTCGAATTTGAGAGAACATGCAATTTTAATAGCAGAATTTACTTTATTTGGTCAAAATCGGTCCAGAAACGGCTGAAATATCAATAAATATATCTGACCTTATAATTATTTGGGGCCCAAATAATTAGATGATTTTGAGAAAATATAAAAAAATGCGTACACAAAAATGTTCAAAAGCGTTTTTAAATAGTTGTTGATGATCTCTCTACTTAATCATTATTTCAATAAAACATCACATGCATAATTTTGTATGAAAAATGCCTTTTTAGAAAGCGCCCTCTTGTGTTTTAATGGCTCTTTTTTAATGATAACTGGCTTTTTACTTAGTCATTTATAATTTTGTATACCTTCCGAGCATGTGGAGTAATAACTATTAGTTTATAATGTTACTGTCCAGGTTTGGCTACTAAAGTTCAGCCTTACCAAAACTGTACTACCCCTTAAACAATAAAATCAAATAAAATTGTTACACTTTTGTTAAAAAAAAATCAAAATAGAATTATATATATGCAATTGTTGATGAACTGTCAACTTCATCATAATTTTAACAAAACAATACATGCACACTTTTGAATGAAAAACGGGTGAAACCCAGCATGTTTCGAGAGTGCCCTTGTGTGTTGTAATCAGTGGCGTAGCTACGGGGGGCACGGGGGGGGGGGGGGGGCACGTGCCCCCCAATAATTTCGAAAAAACAATAGAAAACATAAGGGGCCATTTAAAAAAAAAAAAAAGAAATACAAAAGGTGTGCCCCCCAATCATTTTCGTGCCCCCCCCCCCCCCCCCCCCAATCAGTCCGACCACGCTACGCCACTGGTTGTAATGGCTCTCTTTGATTGAAATCAGTGTTTGTTCTTAGTCGGTTCTAATTCTGTTATACCTTCCGAAAATGGGGCAGTAATGTGTCTGAATGAAATGTGTACTAGGGTAATGAACTAGCCATCGCTAAACCAAAGGCGGTAATCAGGCGATAATATAGCGTGTATCTTGTATTGACATAATTTTGTGTTTATGACGGTCTTAGATATCAAAGGACCCTTCATTTTTCAGAACTAATATTTGCTAATACGATATCAAATTTGCCGTCTTTTACAGTGTTAACTCTCATACGAAGTTAACAAAAACAATGGTGACTGCGTGTAAAATAACAAACTTGATATCATAACTGAGCAAATATTACGTCAGTGTCACATGATCACATGATCATTAACGTTATCGCGTTTGAACGGACTTCTCCAGGGTTCTTGATGAACTCGTTGATAAACTATATAGCTCCCATTTTAATGACATACACCAGTGGCGTAGCTATTCGGGGACACGCCCCCCCCCCCCCCCATCCCCCCCGCAATAGTTTGGAAACAAATACCAAATTAGAGGGAACATTTTGTAACATACATGAGGTGTTTGCCCAATAGTTTATGTGCCCCCAATCAGTCCCACCACGCTCTCCTAGCTAGCTCAATTTATAAACTGTTTTTAAAGCTCTGCTGTTTATACCCCTATAGCGCCGGCAACGAGAATTATGAGCTACAGCATAATTCACCGAGCGTTCCGATCATGGTTTCAGTTAAAACCGTTTCTAGACCACCAACAGAACGATGATATCGATGATCTAGACACTACGGCTCTTGTTTCGATTTGTCAATCGCGCCATATATCAGTTTTGCGCATACAATCTCGTTGTGCGATTTGTGTGGGAAACGAGATAAGAGAAAAGGAGTGAACACAGTCTTGGCCCATATTCATGAAAACTGTTACTGCTTACTTTCTTGCCAAGTCCTTTTTGGATGATATAATGGCTACGAATTAAACGCATGACATGTTGGTTAACATTTGTAGGGTTAACTTCGTGGGTAAGCTTAATCTCACCCAGATGACCCTAGTTCGGGACTAAGAAAACTGTTTATTTCTCAATAAACTGCACATTTAAATACACTTAGCAAGTACCAAAGCTAGCAGGGTTCCATAAATATGGGGCCTAAGCCACTGTCATACGCGGAAAAGAGGCATTGAGGTTTGTTGTGATATTCTGTTGCATTAGTAATAAACTAAAATGCGTGTTGAGGTCCATCAATGACAAAAGATCAGTACGTGTTAGATGGCTGAGATACTGAGTTATGTGTATTATATTGTCTATCCTTATGGTCATGCTGGTATCCAGAGCTCCTCTCATCAAAGACATGAATTTGATCTAGTATAATAACTAATATAGAACTAGTATAATGCTTATAAACTATGAAGAGATACACTACCGATATAGTGAACAGAGAAAACCGATCTCGACTAGCACTTGTGCTAACTTTTGGTTTTCTTTTTAGCAACAACTTTACATTTTGTATAAATGCGTTTTATGTAAGCATTAATTAAGCTTTTGCAGTAATTCATTATTTGTAGAGCTTGTACAGTTTGTTTAATGATTTGCATTGCATACTTTGTTTTATGATGTACATATATTTTGTTGTTAATAAACTTCAAACTTCAACTTCAAGTATGACGTAATCACTACCTGCAGATGGATTGCAAGTTGCATTCTCCAGTCGCTCTGGATCAAACTGGATGTCATCCCTTACACGAACAGATTGGCCAAGAACACTTGGGAATTAGATCATTTCCAAAATATGGTAACAAAACGACTTAACCCAATTTATAAATTGCAAATTAACTGAACTCGATACAATAAAAGAATACAGCCTATAATCTAGTTGTGAGTTTAGGAATATGATTTAATTTGCATACATAAGTAACATGTTATATCATCAAAATTAATGTATACAGTATACAATATTAGAAACAGTTACATTATTACAGGTTAATTTGTATATTACTTTACCATGGATTGTGCGTCACTGCCCATGCCATAATGGACAATATGTATATGGTCGATTCCAACGAAAAGTGTACACGGCATGTTCAGACCTATTTGATTTTTTTGAAAGGTCCTACAATCTCGATTTTTCTTTGAGCAGATGCATCTTGGCAAGACCTTTCGCGCCATACAAAATTTGTGAACATTGCATTTATATTTGTTTCTACAGGAACAAAAAACATGCTATTTTGACCACTTTTGAAAAAAATCTCTTAACGTTTTTTTGAGCGGTTAAAATCTTAGAATGAAGACTTGATACGAATTGGTTTATTTTTACATGGGAAGTTGTTGCATATGTCAGGACTCATTATATGAGTTTTTGTAACTAACTGGCAATCATGTGATTTTTGGTGATTTTTTACCTAGTGGTAAATTTTAAGCGTTGCCTACGAATACATTTTTTAGCACTCATAACCTTATTGAAAAATTCATCACACGATTGAAAATGTGTGCTCAACTTAAACCCTCATGTGTCTGCTATTGAAATGCATTATAACAAATCCTAGTGTTTTTATTGTATAGCCGTCAGAAATGTCAAAAGCTGAAAAGGCCCGTTTGGTAAAAAAAATGGCATTACCTACGTATACACTTCATCATGTCGTAGCTTCAATATGTATGTAGATTAGTGAGAGATAACTTAGTAACAGATGGAATATAGCATAACGCTAATATGTGCAAGGATTTATCGTTTTCAAATAATGATTTTAGGAGATATTCAACAAAATTTGTTGCATTCGTAAGTAACTTTTAACAAATTAAACGTTACTTACGAATACAAACATGACATGGGAGTTTGATTCCTGCGCTGAAATTATTTCAAACGGCAAAATCACGTAGATATTTTGGCTATTTGAAGAAAATGAGCGTGTTATGGTATGAAACAAATTTCCTTTTCATGCGTTATAATGTTCATATTTTTGGGGCATTTAGATTACGAGCACACCAGGTTAAAAAAGTTACTTTTTTTTGCCTCATTTAACATTAAACGATCTTCTCCTCCTTGTTAAACAAGCGTAATCATCATATTAATAAATGAATGTATGTGTATGATTCGACGGCATCCTTTGGCAATATATTAAAATCAAAATAACGATAGTCAATGCTTTAATAAGAACATTAATGTGCCATTTTATCATGGGGACACTCTGTATTCGTAGGTAAAATGTACTCGTAGGTAACAAGAAAAAGTAACTTTCGGATATTAAAGCCCATTTGTATGTCACAATCAACCTGATAAGTGTGCGCTTTCTAAATCCGACCAGATGCTATCATCATCTAGAGTTTCGACTGAAAATATGATTTATTTTGTTTACAAAGTTCCGAATACACAAAAATAATTATGTCATCATTGATTTTTTTAATCGGTTAATACAAAAAAGTGTTTAAAAACCACATGCATCTGATGGCCCACTATCTGCATCAAGATTATCAACCCATTCGACCCAAAAAAGCAATTGCGGTTGTTCGAATTGCATGTTGGTATTTTTGTCTATGAAATTTTCCTTGTAAAAACATATATCATGGAGTCTGTGTAGGCTACATGGTATCTACGTTGACGTATGCACTATGATTTTGGGCGAACAGTTGTATATAAACCACATGATAAGTCGACGTAATCGATTACTTTCATTCGTATTCCTATCACACGAGAGATTGAATCAGATATGGCTCTTTATAAAGTGGGTAAAATACCGAAGAACACAACATTTGATGTCTTAATATACTATATAACGATGGTAAGAATGATATGTATAAAATGGCGCTTCATGTAATACATTGGCTCAATTTTGTTAAATTATTTATCTCACAATACACCCTTACCCCCTCCGAAAATTTGAATTGAAAAACAATCAATATGTTTCGCCTAACTTCCAGCTATCATGTACCTTATCCCAACCGTACTCTAATTACCTCAGATATATACTTTTTGTATCTTGGGTAGATAGAAAATTCGATTATTTTTTGTAATATCGCAATTGTGTTTTAGTTAGTATATCTATAAGAAGATACAACTTATTAGCATTTTCTTTATTTAATATTTATATCACATATAACAAGAGCATGTACACTGAAATATTGATACTGTTAAACAGGTTATGATTGCTATAAAGATTTATTTAACGGCCATTTTTGTTGTTAAAAAGTAAAATAACGTAATTGAAAACAATGATGATGCCGTGCTGTGATGTTTTCATATGCTGCCGTTTGATTGTATTAATATTATTGCAGCATTACATAATGTACACATACATCTCCAAGAATAACTTCGTTTATAATATTCTTGATAAATGTAGCACATAATAAGATTAACCTTATATTTTAGCACAATACAATAATATACTGTAAGACACAAAACTGGAAACAATACAAGTTAATCTTATAAACATTCCAATTAAATTGGAGGGTTCGAATCAAACTAAGTAAGCTGTTGGGATATGCAGGATTGGCCAATGTGTTTCATAAATATTCAACCCTTTAAGAACATGATAAGAGCGCTGTATGAACTGTTTTTTAGAAATCTCAAATGATCCTTTATTGCATTTATCAAACAGATAATATATTACCACTCATCGTTTGAGCAATCGTTTCAAATGTATGTTTGTCATTTTATGTGCACGCTGATGTACACATTATACAGTGATTCACCCAAATATCAAAACAAATATAGCCTATGCCCTCTCTTTCTCAAATTCGTGTTTTTATAGCTATGTCAGGAACAGTATATATTTACAGACCATAGGTATACAAGTTGTTTTTCGTATAGTCAAAATACAGTAATTAACTTTGCCTACTACATGTATCTTTGGATATATGAACAAAATAATGTTACCTACGAACAAACTATAATATTCGTTTCTGTATTACCCAAATGTATCGTATCCCTAGAAATTCCAGATTAAACATTTTCTTACATAATGTTTGCAATATCAATGATGTGGATACTATCGATCAACATTAGGAATTCAAATCTATAGTCAGGTTTAAATGTCCAAATATTCACATTGAATATATATTTTGTTTTGAGGACACCACTTATGGTGTCAGTGTAATTTTTTAAGAAGTATTTTTTACACCCAATTGATTGTAAGCACATTTGTATGATCGTATCTCACTTAGAACTGACAAGGGACCCCCATATTTCGTGACAGTCACTGTGAATAAAAGGTTTTTGTTACCTACGTATAAAGTAAATTACATGTTGCCTACGAATACTTATTTTTCACGTACATTGTATATGTGTCATATTTTGGCGCACAAACCTAAATTTGATATTTTTGGAAAGGGTATTTCCCACTCTTTAAGATAGTGGAAAATAATTCTGATTCACATATTATTAAAGAGATTATGAAAAGTGATACAACCTCATGTTTTTAAGACAGGAAAATCTCAACACACTAATAAAACATTCGAACTTGAAAATTTATAACAGAGTGATGTTTAAAACACAATATGTGAATGTATTCCATGATTAGCATCTTATAGATGAAATAAAAGCAAATGTTTGCATGAAGCAGATTGATTTGGAGTTCCATAATCACATTTATAAAGTAATTCATCTGCATTCGTAGGCAACGTTAGGAAATGTACCATTAACTTCTCAAGGCCATTACCTGGCCGTTCGGAGAGATTAGTGATGGCACTTTTTTTCTAGTTATGGTTGACATGTCTACTTAACATGTGCAAAATGATTAAAAAATCAAAGCAGTTTGAAATTCGAACCTAAAAATCTGGCCGTGTACACTTTTCGTTGGAATCGACCATATGTTTGCCTTATACATATACAGCATGCACACAATATGAAACTAACATATTTAACACTTTTCAACACCACATGTTATCATGCATTTAATAAGCAATATAATATGGACTTTATCTGCGACATAAGTTAGATCAGTAATGACAGTTATTGATTCACCCATTCGGCATTCAGGAATGGTCTTGATAATACTCGGACAGGGGTATATATGATCAATGGCGAATGTTATACATATGTGCTAAGATGTGCAGGCTTTGGTTACTAAAGCTCAGCCTTAACAAAACTGTTCTACCCCTTTAATAATCAATACTTTATCTGCGATATATTTTGAGATATGTAATTGATTCACTCATTCAGCATTCCAGAATGGTCTTGATAATATTTTATAAGACAGGGGTCAACAGGGTCTACATGTCTGGGGAGTGTTTCAGCCAGGCATCTTTTTATCATGACATCATGATCCGGAGCAAACAATGGAAAACGTTGCCTGTATAATGATAGTTTAATACTTTTACATAAGTACCAATCATATCCGTCGCTGTTCATTCTAATTATGTTTCAAATGTATTATTCAAATATGTAAGTAACTGCGAAAGTTCTTTGTTATACGATTGTGCTTGGTATTGACTGTAAACATAAGTTAAGACCGAGAACACAGCTACAATTTGGTTAATGTATTTAAGGGGAGTCGGGGGCGGTCGTCCAATTTCATTCGTGCCAAGACCACCGGTTTATATGGCCTACAGCAATACAAATTTGACCTTTCTAAATGCTTTTTTTTTGGGGGGGGCGGGGGGGGGGGGGGGGGGGGGGGGTGCCTACTTAACCAACGCAACCCCCTGGCTACGGGCCTGTGACATAAATCTGGAATCTTAATGTGGAGTGGAATTACGCGGGTTAATATTTATATTTATGTTTAAAGGGATCTAGAAACATGGTTCAAATTCTAAACATCCAATTAGAATTCCTATGGTTCTATCTTGTTGTATTTGTTTGAACAAAAGAGGCATGCGACATTGTTCAGTATGTCGAATTTCTCTTTAGTGTAAAATATATTACGGTTAACGTGTTCATATGCTAAACTATCCAATGGATAGTCATGACCGTATACAAAGTCATTGCAAAGAGTTAATGTATACAACTTTGCCTTGTTGTTCACGCGGCCATATGACGTATACAACACCCAGTGGACATAATATCAGATAAAACAAGTGTCGTTGTGTATATTTGTGGGTAGTTGTTTATGAGTAACAATGAAGCAGATTTGACAGGTACGAATTATTTTATCACAATTAACAGTAAACTTGTACATTCAAATTTATGAAAGAATAGACATACATACTGTATGTAATATAGAAAATCGTGTTGAGAAATAAACGAAACGAATAATCAAATCGTTTTATTTAGCTACGTGTTAAGCTACGTGTCGAAACCGTTGTCACCACATATGTATGTAATAATGAACTACTAGTAATGTGTCCGGACTAATGTTATTGTACTGGGTGAATCGCTTTATATCGAGAGGATATTCAACGTGCTGGGTACCTGACATTTACGACGAATATTTTCAATTCAATAAGGATAATTCAGACACTCTATTACATTTATATACAATACAAAAACATGCAAAATATACTTAATTTATATGCATACAAATATAAACACATTGACATACATATCATCAGCACTGCTGCTGTTATGTTGTCTTCATAGGTACGATATTTCAAACTGTTATATGTTTAATACACTCATTTAGATGACTGTTTGACGTTAATAACACCTTAAGTATGAAACAACATTCAACAACCACCACCACCACCACCACGGATTGTGTACACACGTAAGAATCTTACCACATGAGATATTAATTTGAAACTTTCAATCACAATACAAACATTAACCTCCGAAAAGTTCGGCTGACATCTACAGCCTTCGTCAGCGTTGTGACCTGACTTGACCTTCGTGACGTAACGATTGATCATCAATTACCAATACTGATGAATGTCATGGTATAAATAGTACACATGTGTAATACATGGTTAATATATAATGTGATACCCACTACAGGACAGGTAAATAACAAAGAGTTCACATTGCCGTGATAAATGTGAACAATTCAAGTGATAACTAACTACTCTTAATACAATTGTTAACTGTACACGAAACATATAAAAACCAATACGGTATACCACGACACTCACTAAAAAATATAATTTTGTTAATCTTATATATTATCTATACAAATAGTGGTTTATAATTGTCATTACATATGAACAGGATTAATCCCCACAGGCGTTTATAGTTGCTCCCTGTTTGTATTAATTATGCATACTGTAAAAGTGAAGTTCAATTAAAAGATGTTTATTGACTAATTTAATTCAATTTCAACTGTTGTGTTCAATCAATTATGAACATGATACACATATGTACATATTTACAAAGTTAAAAGTTAAAGTTAAGTAGACATAGGAAAATCGAACAAATAATGCAAGATTCTGTCGCAAAGGCGTATTGACATCTTGTAACACACCATATAAAGTAACAACATTAAAGAAACTCACAAAAGTGAAATTATCGTTTAGATAGTAATATTACAAAATACTAACACCGAATCAATGCAGTTACACAGTGATGTGTGGTTTCATTTTATGACAATTGTTTTAGCCCCTGAAGAAGATTCTGCTAGGATCGATCATTTACATGATTTACTTGATATGATATTAACTCTCATTTTAATAAACAGGCGTATTATAGTAGATTACCAATTTCCAGCAGTATTTTGCATCACAATTGTTTTAAAACTAATCAAGAAATAGTCACTCTTAAATAACTATTTACAAACAAAGTAAAACAAAACATATCTGTTTTATATGCACGTTAACAAACACAATAACATACCAAGTATCAATATTATATTATGTGACCTTGTCTTTATCATAGCTCAACGGTACATCGTTAAGACACTCGTTTGTTCAGATGTTCATCTTTACAATACCTCATTGATAACAACAACCACTACAACAAAGATCATGGTACATTATGCACACATAAGACTTTTATAGGTATAATACATGATTTATACGTAATGTGATGTACACTGCATGAAAGGCGAATGATACAGATTACGAATTGCTATGATAAATTGTAACAATGCATACTAGTCTTAACTATATAATTATTATTTCTTATTAATACTATTACAACAACATAATACCCATTTACCGAGAACAAACCGTGAACAAATTTGATGTTGTTCCTGTGATAGTTGTATCAGATTGGCAGTGTTGTCCTTAAATATGAATCATTCATCACTGCCTACAGGCCTTACATAGTTGTTCTCTTTGTGTATGAACGATGCATACTATACAAGTGTAGTTCAATTAAAGACATGTATTTACTAACTTAATTTAATTGTAATTGTGATGTTCAATCAATCATAAAAATATTTACCTATTTACAAAGTTAAAAGAAAGCAAACATTGGCATATTAAACAACATAATGAAAGATTCTGCCGCAAAAAGAAGCAATAGCGTATCGACAAAACACCATATGAAGGAACAGAATACAATGTGGTGTGTTGGGGATTGCAAGTTCAAGATTACAGTTCAATATCAGAACAATGCGTTAGATATTGAATGTAGCTTGCATTTGTCCTCATTATTCGGCCATAACGTGGTTTTGAACCATTTTGCACGTGTTGCACGTGTCAACACAGTTACCGGAACCCTATACTGATACATATTATTAGCGTTGCATAATGAACTCAATCTCGGACACACCGAGGAGAAGAACAATAACTAAGCCATAAATAAATCAAAAGTCATAATGAGCTAGACAGCCGTTGAATTAAATTATTCGATTTGCTACCACTCATTTTCCCTATCACAATTATCACAATTAAGAATGACATCAGGCGATTGCACAATACATCAGAAATATATGCACGCATATAGGTTCTCCTTATTGGACTTAGTTATCTGCTTATAATGAAAATAATAATGGGTTAACGCGATACAACGCTAAATTCAAGATGAATATACCTCAATGCTAATTTTAAAAAAAAGCATGATATCTGAACACGTTTTGCCTAATATCTGCAGACATTCATTCTGTTTGAATGAATAATATGAAAGTACGTCGTTTGCACAGCATGTTACTCATGCCTGCCATGAGTATGTAAACTTTAGACAAAGTTCAATAACATATTCTTACCACAGTACTGGGCGTTATCGTATCAGTTCCCTGATGTAAAGGGGGGGGGGGGGGGGGGGTGAAATTGGTGTGTGTTGTATTTGCCCCATATTCAAACAACATTAACATGAATACTCAATATAACTGCTCGTCTAAAGATGATGCGAGCACTAAAAGAACACCGTACCATGCATGTTGCTGTAGCAAAGCAAGCGCTTAATATATTTTTGTACAGATTTGTTGCATTTAGATCCGCATGTGTTAGCATAAGTTATATATTTGTTTTGGTATTGTCCAGATGAACTATCATTGTTATAAATAAATACAACGATACTGATACAGTTATTCACTATACTAAATATTTCGCGGTTGTTTCCTATAATTAAATTGCTATTTTAGATTGTAACATGTTTATTGGTGAAATAATAATTACATATTACAACATTTTAGTTGTTGATTTGAATCGGTATATTGCTGACGAGTATAACGCTAAAAGCGTATTATATCATGCATTAATATTGTCGTGCAGGCAAGTCGTTTGACATATCATCACCCCTAGCCTACCATAGTTCATGGTCAACGATCATTAATGTGAACAGATCGTCAAAGTCTGCTTGATTCCCATTCTCCGAACCGAACATCATCCCAGTTGTATGACGTGGGACTACAACTTACACTAATCACGTGGTGTAAGACAGTCACGTGACATTCTAACACCCCGTCTCTTATCATTGCGCAGACTCCATGCACATCACTGTGAACAGATCGCCAAGGAATACTTGTCCATGATGATATGAAGATATGATACTGGATTCCGAATCAGCAGAATGACGAATTACAGCATACACTGATTAGACATGGTATGAGACAAGCGCCGTGACGTTCCGCCCTCCCTCTCCTACCATTGCCCATGCTCCATGCTCATCACTGTGAACGGCTCGTCAAAGTGGAATTGATCCAACCTGTGAATAAGTGCTTCCGCGGCCCTGTCAACACCAAAGTTATCCTCCGTGTTGGGCTGTGTATTAACAAAATAAAAAGATGTCGTGTCACTTGTTGTATCATGTTATAGCAATACAACCGGAAAGTAGCAAACCATGATGTTTGGCCACTAATTGTACACAATATTTAAAATAAAATCAATTACAATGTGCAATCTACATACTGATATTTATCTGGTTTGATACCTTTCGAATCTATGTTATTTCAGGTGTTTATTGTAATTCACAATGTTTGCTTTTATTACATGCATCGTGGGCCTGAATTTGAACTTCCACATTTATATTATACTCTGTAGTTTGGCATGTGATAGCATAACACTGAAATAGGTATTTTTCAAATGGTCGCTACTTATGGAGACATGTATGATTGACATGGTTTTATATTATAGTTGAAGTCAATGAGCATGGTGAGCGGAATGTGATAAAATCTGA
The DNA here is from genome assembly GCA_037951105.1 of Echinarachnius parma. Classification (NCBI taxonomy): domain Eukaryota; kingdom Metazoa; phylum Echinodermata; class Echinoidea; order Clypeasteroida; family Echinarachniidae; genus Echinarachnius; species Echinarachnius parma. Next base: position 27,386 of record JBAMJV010007379.1, read on the forward strand.
CATCAATTTTCATTTCGTTGTCACTTTCTTATGAAACCATCACACATCAATCAGTAAAATCTGAGAGATATATTGGTCAAAGATTAAAGTATCTAATATTACTATAGAAACAAAATATGATGTTAATGGATCACTTTAATGAAATGACGCATATAGTGTTTGCACATCTGTAAAGGTAGCGCTCTACCAAACACCACAAAAAACATCTACACGACACCCGTTTAGTTCAACGAAGATTGCACGTACTGGATCGATTGTTTTGTGTCGGCGTGTGGCATGTCATTTTTTTGTGTCGTAGTAGTCGTACATATGTTCAAGGTGTTGTGTCTGATTTGGTGTGAAGGCAGCTCAATTATTGACCTTCACCTTTTTACAGAAATGTATTTTTGTTTTTAACTATTGCTCCCTGTAGCTACGCCACTGATCTCTGGGGTTTTTCACGCAAATCATAATTAGTTAAACTTAGACTCAATAAATTGGACTTTAGATCATGAAAAGCCATTATTTGTTATAAGAAATGTATAACGTTACAAGTATGTGCACATTTTATCGTGAAAATGTTTTAATTCCAATGCTATGAAGCCTTTTTATAACTTTAAGTGTATGTATTATGATACTGTAGAAAAATAATGCTCACCTCGCCGTGGTTCAATGTCGCCCTCTTGCGGTTGGTTGATGAGATTTGCTCGCACAATGAGTTGAGTACAACAGTGGTGCCGCACCGTGTCAGGCTGTTTGTGGGAACAAGATACGGACGTTGGAACATGGTCGTGTTGTATCTTTGGTAATACAATAATTATATCATTAAAACCCTTTTTTTTTTTTTTTTAATCAATGATTAATCAACGTATATTCAAAAAGCGATACACAATGATAAGCACAAGTTGCTTCTATTTTGTTGCTACTACATAATAATTCTACTGATTTCATTATCAACATTATTACATGGATACAGTTTTGTTTGACTAGTTGTCAGATAATATTCAACAATGCAATTAATTGATCATTCAATGCATATATTGTCCTTCAAGATGATGCACACATTATGGATTTAGTAAAACGAATTATAAACATCTTATGTTTTTAAAATACATCCAATATCAACCATTGAAAATATAATTATGTTTTCCCTCAGTGATTGATGTGCAATTAAAGTATAGGTTTTCCCGCTCAATTTCGCGATTGTGTCAATCGAATTGATAATAGGAGCAAACAAATTCGCGCGATTTGCGATCGCCGTTTCAAAGCAGCATTCGAATTCGTAATTAGTCGTTCAAAATCACGTAGGGGCAAGTGAATTTGCACAAAGAGCATACCTTTTCATCAATGGTCATTCGAATTCGCGAAAGGGCAGTTGACAGTTGGCTGCACATTCGCGAATTCGAATGCCCATAATTAAATGAACTTCTGTGTCTATTCACGAAAGCTTGTGCGTATGCATGAATTCGCTTGCACTTATTCGGAATTTGGATGACCGATACCAACGATTACGCGGTAATGCGTGAATTTGAATGACCCTTAATGAATTCGATCAAGTGTAAAATTGAGCAGGAAAACCTATATTAAAACTAAACAATAACGCCATTTTTATACATTCAAAACAATCTAACCCCAGTAAAATAATATTTGATAATTTGTATATCGTTGTTGTCTCATATGTCCACAGGGTATTGTGTAACAATTTCAAGTCAAATGGACATTGCATGGCCAAGTAATGAGCGAAAATGCAAAGTGATATTCACTAACTCACTGCACTCACTTTGTACACGGTTTCAAAACTCCAATTGAGTTTTTCTTATCTGAATACTTCGATCGTACATATCTTTGTAACGAAAATGAAATTTGAAAAACCGAAACCTGTTCCATGATTTTATTGTTTATACGAATACAACAGGGTATGAGGGAACCGCTAGAATTTAAATTTTATTTTGAGGATTTGGACAATGATACTAAGTCCCTTTAAGGTGGATAAGTGTTGCATTATTATTATCATGTTTATGCTAATTGCCAGGGGCTTGTTGCAAGAAAGGGTCCTATCTTTAGGACGTCCTAAATGTCACGTGACTGTCATGTGACTACGACTGAATTACGTACACTTAGGACAGTGTTGTCCAAACTTCGCGATCGGAACAAACCTTGCGTTCTTTCAATCAGTGAGAAAGGGACACGATATAAAATGAACTAAACTATGTATGATTCCATTTGGAATAATAAATCAAATATGAGTTATCAATGGCACCGAATGGGGTAGGTATTGAATCCCCTTATAACACGAGGGAAGTGTAATGTACAAATTTCACTACCCCCCCCCCCCCCCCCCCCCCCATAATGAAGAATGATTGCGAACTTGAATATGATGGTAAAGATGAAATATTTTTCGTTTGTGTCCCCACTTTCCCTTTTCCCCTTACAAAAAAAAAACATGTTCGCCCATGCTACCACTGAAGTAATACATCCTAATTCCCTTTGCCTCCTCATCAAATGTAAGACCTTTCTGGTGCCCAGCCCCTCCTCCGACTCTGAAAAAAATTACAGCTACGCCACTAGCCTATTTGGGAAATGAATTTAACTTTCAAGACGAATACGTTTGTATCGCTGATGTTTTCTATTAGTATCGGGAACGAAACGTATATCGTGAACAAACAGTTTCCATATTTCAAAGGTAAAAGGTATTCCTTTTGCCAGATCATCTACTTTTCAGGCAAATGTAATATGTATTGATAAAGTGTAGCTGATCAGATAAGTTAATTGTAGCGAATATATACATTATATTATTTTTCACATGTATAATAGGGTCTGTTTGATGAAGATACTAATTAATGGTGTCTTTAAATATGCACAAGCAGCAACATAAGCAAATCTTTCCGAATAATATATTTCATGTTTGTTGTGTGTTCGCTTTCAGCTACCCGTTTGCTTTGCATGTGAACATTGTAATATGTTCTGTGTATGTTTTATATCATCTGTCATTCTAACGCACCTATAGACCAGCAATAGGCTCCTATGCTGATAATTATTTTACCGATTATACATTAGGTTCATGACAAAGGCTAATATCGACGTAGGAGCCTTTATTGCAACAGTTTAGGATAACTTTCCTATGTACGTAGTCATATGACAATCACGTGACATTTAGGACGTCCTAAAGATAGGACCCTTTCTTGCAACAAGCCCCAGCATTCCAACTCACGTGACAGTGTCCAGCCTTTTGTGGTTTCTCGCCACCTGTAGTATCTCCCTCGCCTCATCATCTCCGATACTGATGTCCATGATCCCCAGCGTGGTCAGGTTAGGGGATGACGTCATGAGTGAGATACAGAGCTCAGATGTGAGTGCGATGGATTCATTGCAGTAGGCGCTCCCAAGTGATCTGCATGTAGATAACAGACACAGGAGAGAAAAGTGATATTCTGTATGGAACGGACAATTGTCGTCTACAGATTGCCGTGAACACCTAATGTCTAATCATGTTGTATCGCCAAACACGAATTTTGACATACGAGAGGAAACAACTAAACCAATGTATCGTATTAAAGGTTGGGGTCATTATAACTGATAGTGATAACAAATGTTCGTATGGCATTAAACAACAAAAAATGACATAATAAATGAGGTGCTTTCAAATAAACACAAACAAATTTTGCATACTGATATATATGCTACGGTCACAAATGCTCCGATTTGGGCTACGGCGCGGCGCCCGTACGATGCCACTTTTAGGTGAAATATTGCGGGAAGCTTGCGGCGCCCGTACGGGTGACGTGGCTATCGTGCGGTCGCCGTTGCTTTTTTCCTCGCTGTACGATGTAAACAAATTGTTTCATGCGGAGTTACAAAAAAATGCATCGTACGTAAGCCCGTAGACACATCGTAGAGCGCATTGCACAGGTATCGCATTTTTAAAATCGAATATCGTACGATTTTGAGACTGAATATGTGTGGAGTCATCGTAAGAGCACCGTAAGGCACCCGTACGCACACTAAGTTTGTGTTCACGGGAGCCGTGCGATTTATGTTTTATTTTAAGACAAAGGTCATCGTAAGGGCCCCGGTGAATATGTGACTGCTATTCCAAAATACCACAGACATCGTACGATATATCACACTTTCCCAAAATCGTAGAAAATACGTACGGCGTCCGGATCATGTGTGACCTAGGCATAAATGAGGTACTTTCAAGAAAGAAAGCGGATCGATGTATCAAACGGACAATGATAAACATATCTGACCTAACGAGGCTAACATGAAAAATACATACAACACGTTCCTTACATTGTGCATACCTCATTATAATGCGTATTTGTTGCAGTGTGCGTGTTTTTAGGAGAGGGATGGTAGGGCATTTGTAAATCACATCGATTCGAAGGCTATGTAAAGGCGATCTTATAAACCCGTTCACTACGATATTCTGAAATCTCCATAGACTTTGTACACAACCCACTCAGTTCCGTAGCAAATGCGAGGTAAATCTAGACATTTTCTTATATCGTTGCAATTCAAGTTAAATGACATCAGAAGTGAACAATCAACATGATCAGTATAATTTGTGCATATTACCGAGACTGCAAACATGAATGTTAAATACACGAGTTTTTTCTGCAAGTAAACAGATTTTCTGTGATTTTCAAAATGATTAGTATGATTATGTAAATTAACGATACTGCAAATTCACAAGTGAGTGCCCCCCACAAGTAATACACAGGTTAGCTGTGGATATTAACATTTGATTGTAATATGTTACCTGTACGCAATGAGGTACACAGTAGTGGCAGATGGGAACTTCTTCAACGTCTTTACGTCATCGATCGTGACGTCACGGGTGAAATCAAGCTGGACCTTGTGTACCTGTGAACACTGTGTATAGAGACCAAGCTGGGCGAGATGAGGGAGCGACACGTCGTCCACTCTTATCTCAGTCACCAGCCTGGCACTGCTGGTATTCTGGAGACAGAATGGTGGGTAAAATGGGATACCACATACATTAATTGCTGTGTTGTTGACATTGTCTCTCAGGATTAAAACAAATTTGAACATGATATTGATTGCTTTCAAACCTTTTAAACAAGATTTGATAACGCTTATAGTACATATCACTTGTTTCCGTGTAGCATAGGGTTAACAGGATTATTATTATTTATCAATGCATGCATGAATATACAAATCTCATAACGGTATTGCTTAAACACGTCAACAAGTTTTAATTCAAGAAATAGTGGACCTGAAGGATGTCTGAAATCAATGAATGCTTACACCCGTGCCATTCGTTTCTGAAGAATGAAAACATAATTTAAGTGTATTTTTTTTGAGGCACCCACAACTTGTAGACCATGAGTTATATGATGTAGAATCAATGCATCTAAAATGGTTCTTGAAACGAATTGTCTTATTCTATACAAAATTCCATAATTTGTAATGACTGCATGCACACATTTTGTACATGTTTCTACCAAGTTGATTTAAAAAAAATTTGTATTGAAAAAAAAAAAAACGTACACATGAAAACATAAAATATTACAGAGGAGAACGCCAAATAGTATGACAGTCCTCACCATCACCAGTATACCTGGTTTCGGTTCGATAAATTTGTTCTTTAATTATAGTTAACATTCGAGCCATATGTTATACATAATATCAAGGCGTACGCCATATTAAAATACATACAATTACATGTCCCTTCTCCATCATGAAGTTGCTAAAATCATTAACACATGTCGAAATAAATGCTACTGTGCCCCTTCCCAATAATCACTTGATCAGCGCTACACAGCTGCTTCTCAGCAATTAACTTCTATCAGTACACACCTGAGTGGACGACGTGTGGGGTGATCCCACCGATGCCTCGACCCCACCCTCAGGTTGACTCGTGACCTCAGCAAACCTGATGGAGCGAAGAGTTCGGAGGGAGAGAAGATCTCGCAGGTTCTGGCGCGTTAATGACGCCTCTTTGATTATCAGCGTATTGACCTTCGGAATAAAATGTATCTTTACTTATGCTTCATTATCAGTTCTTGTAATATAAAACAGCAATATCGAAACACACCAATAAGTATACTATTTGCAGTGACAATTTTGAATGACTGTTTCTTGTCGAAGTACACAAACCCATGTCCTGGCATGTGATAATTATGCGGATGGCGTCGGATATCTTGTACACATCTAAGTAAACACACATTAACCCTTTAATATAAAAAATATTAGATTAGCTGAGGGTCGTAAATACAAACCAAACTTTAATTTCGCTATATCTGATTATGAACGCTATTTCAATGCATTCATTACAATTCCACATAACTAGAACTTAATACTTACCTGACATTTAGTTTGACAATTTCTGAATTGCATACTCTGTGTATAACAACATTCAAATCCAGATGAATGTTTAGGTATTAACCTTGCTTATTGTTTGGTTACACGGCTTATCATGCTTATCGAATGCTATTTGAATCAAACAGTAGATAAGTTCTGGAATGCCTACACAATAATTGTCATACAACCTCTCCTCGGTATATGGCAAGCTGTGTCATAATATTATACAATTCGGTTCATCTCGTTATGTACACATTAATACACAGATGCGACACGATATGAAACGAGTGATCTAATCACTGAATTGATGTACCTGTAAGTTAGAAGATGTATCGCCAAGCAGTCCTTGGCCGGGATCCAGCAGGGATACAGTCTGGAGAGACGACATTGAGAAAACCCCTGTCAGCAAGTCACGTGATGCATCCATACTCTGCATCTGTCCTATTAGCAATAGCTTCTCTATCTGCAAACACAGGGAAACAGGTACATGATATAACTTGGATGATATACTATTGTAATTGTAAGTTAGAATACAACAGTATTAGTCACTCAGCATGTTGAACAGTGTCCACATCTAGGCGACTAAGATCAAGTATGAAGACACGGCCTGTGGACATTATATGACCTGATTGGGCGATGCAGGGTGGGGTTTCCCAACATTATGAAAGATCCCCACGTAGGATGATTCAGAGCGATGTTTTATATAACATTTCCATCCCCAATGTTTGCTTGCGATGTTCTTCTCTGTAAACTCTGTACAATTTCGCGTATATATAAATGATACCATGAATACTACTTCACAGTTAACATGGTTAAGTAGATATGAACAATTAGTGTGCACCTTACATAAAGGTGGACTATTATACTTTCTACTTCATTGGGTCTTGGAATGAAAAAAAAAGAAGACAAAAAAGAAGTACATCAGAAGTAAACGTGTGCATCTCATATCTTTTAAACTTGCCATCCAGTCTGTGGGGCGTGGGGGTAGAATGTCCGTAAAAGGTGAAACATTTCGATAGTGAAGTAATTTGCTACTATTCATATTTGTCTGTATATTTCCTTAACCAATATGGTATGTACTGTGTACAGTAAATTGTGCGTTATATTGACCACCCTTTACCTGTTTACAACCATAAATTCATGAATCCATTCGCTATGCATATGAATAACACTATATTTTATGAACTACTCGTACATGGTCATAAGTAGCGTTTCGATATTGAATAGATTACCAATGGAATCCACAACCAATTACCTTGATTTATATAAACTCAAACACATTGTGTTGCTCCAAACCAACACCGTACCCCAGGTTGCGAGTGAGCCCTCCAATTGTCCATCTATTCCAATAACTACCAATTGCATTTACGTAATGCATTTCAGTACAAATCATTTAGCAATATTTACCTGTGCAATAGTAATGTACACCATAATATAGTCTATTACTAATTCAGATATTTGTGGATGTAAATCGTTCTCAAACTCTTAATTGTTATGCAAAGGTCTTTTATCGTAAACTATACTACCATAATGGTGTTGACACTCGCTCACTTCTTTGATTGAATGACATTGACAACACAGCTAAAAGTTGACATTTCCATGGACTGAATTATGCAATAATCGAACGCCCCAATACTTGTTTACATAATATTTTGAAGACACTGGTCATTGAGATGAAATTATACGATTTTAAGCGCCACGAAAGTTGGCCTTTTCTATGCCTGTGTCCGCTCGGTTAGGCTCGCCATTGACTTTGTACATGTGTGACCTCTCTCGCGTTTTCTGTCGGTTACGTGCAAAGTCAATACTGAGCGGATACCAGGATACATAGGAACTACGCAAGCCTCCCTTAACTTAAGTTTATTCATTATCCCGTTTCCGGGATTATTTGTTATTATATCCCTCATAAGATCGTTTTACCATTGTATTTGACAAATGATAGTTTTGGACAACACGCGCAATCCCCGCGCAATCATGTGACCGGGCTGTTAGCAAAAAATTAACACTAAAAGTTCGTTACGCGTTCGTCCCATAGATCATGTGTTTAAGCAAAATGCACACACGATCAAATTTGTGCAGTACTCTATGGCGCACACGTTCTAGTCACGTGATTGACATTGCTGGTAAAAACTAACACCCTGGGAAGAAGAACGCCAAGACAGCCAATAAGCACATCCGTGGGAGCGCTAGCACGCATTCATCGCGTATGTGCGCAACTGCCAGCGCGTTGGTGCGCACTCAGTTTTGCGTCTTTGTGATTGTGTGCGCAAAATAACAATGACTTTAAGCGTATTAGATGCGCCGTGGTTCTGGAGGCTCACACTGGCTTCATTAATGTCGATTGATTTTTATATCAAAATTTACAAGCGATTTTATGAAATATTCAGAGCAACGAACGTTGAGGGCGGTAAACACGAGACCGTGCACAGAAATACAATATAAATACTAGAACCCCAACTGAATAAGCGCATAGCGTTTTAACCACAGAGATAGGCCACACCTTTATCAGCAAGTTTTTGAAAATACGCACCGAATGTCATGCAAATGAGGTAGTACGTCAGATTTTTTTCATTTGAATAAATTATCAGACGTGGATTCATTGGATAAATTAACACATTACGCAAAAAGCTAAAGTAATTACGCATTGGGCACTTGCAGTTGCCATGGCATTTAAACACGCACTTCTCAGCAAAATTGCGCTTCATAATACCAAAGACGCTTAAGTATTCTAATTCATCTCTATTATTTTAATTACGCGCAGTACTAACAGTTACGCGATGTCATGTATTTAATTGCGCAGTCAAGAAACAGGGGATTTCCCTACTAGGATCAAAATATTGTTTTTCATTGTGACGTCATAACAGAGGCATACCATAAATTCGTGCGTGATAATTGTGAAGTTCGCGCCCGCGCATTATTATGAATGAATTTACGCTAATATTACCATGGCAGCCAGTCGAATTATAAACATCGGTGGTTCTCTTCATTACAAATTTGGCCAACTTCCATTTTGAGTTGGGGGGGCCTGAGACCGTGTTGCCTTCAGGAAGGTCAACTCGTATATTGTTATACACGCAGTCTATGAGAAATCGCGAATTATTTGTTGTGACCATTTCGAAGGGCGCCCCAGTTGACAGTAACGTTTTTCGGTAGATTGTAGATTTGATAAATAGACCAGAAGTCCGATTTTGTACAGATTGACATTAAAATATATAATTTTGTTTGACATTTCATGTATGGTATTGGGTCCTATTACCGGATACCATTTCTTTACGCCATGAAAACGATCAACATGAAGAACAGAGATATGAATAAAACACAAATAAGTGATCTATATATTCTCAAGATAAAGAATTGATAACTTATTTCGTAGAAAAAAGCGGCAAACTTACGCAAATTGAACTTTTACGGCACCCTTTCAAGAAAGCAGAATTGTTTGTAGCGCACAAACCGGGTTGTATTAACCGGACGCACCAAACGTGAATGTTTTGCATGGGAATGTCATTGACATGCGCGCTGCCACTGGTGCGCGGCAAAACGCGCGTATAAAACCTCAGGGCGCTTATTTTCTTCGGGAAATGGTGGAAAATGTTTGCTAAACATCCATTTATTATCCTCCGTTAATGCCGACTTTCAAATTCTACTTTCAAAATTCGAACGTTTTTCCTATTGGAATTTGCATGTACGGTAATACAACCCGTTCGGTATTGCAACCCCTTGCTATATATGGGAATTTTTTACAAAATCGCTCATTCCAATCATAGTCTTATTAAAATAAACCGCATCGGCATTTTCATGATGATAACAATTTTTGTCGGCAAAACTGTGTGTACAAAAACCGTTTGTGAGTGAGGATGACGTATCGAGATATTAAGCAGACGACAAAAACGAGCATTCTCAAAATGCCGGAATTGTATTTGTATGCTATTTATTCCTGTCTTAGACATAGGATAATTAACTGACTTTAGCGTATAACATCATTTAAACTAGAACTAGACTCTGTGGCGACTCTGCCGATTAAGCACATTAATGTGCTTTATTTAAAACAAATTTGCGACTTACTTTTGCCCATTCATTGGCATTGACATTGTATACGATAGTGACCGGCAAGTGACTTCGCGATACGGTGTCTGAGAATGAGCTACGCCGGTCGGGTCGGCGGCAGGCGAGGCTAGTCTGCCGCTCATTCACCGGGCTTCTGCCCCGGCTCTGACTCGACGCTATAGCTCATCTTCATGCAGTCAGTCTCGGTCCCGCGTCTCGGTCTTTATACGAAAGCGGTGGTTTTATTTTTACCTTATAAAATGTATGGCCTACTTTGTATCATTATTGAAGGAGATCCAGTTTATCAATTCTAACCATGTAAATTAGTCTTGTTCTTGGAGATTTCACCTCAATCTTTGAGTCTTGTATTGTCTTGGACCTTTTTACTCGCTTGAATTTGATACCTGTTTTTGTTGGTCAAGTTAAAAAAAGAAATGTCTAGCTTAGACGTAGCCTAGGCCCTAGGCAGGCTAGGGTAGGCCCTATTTAGATAGGTCTTAGCCTTAAGTCCTTATTTGGGGGTAATAGTACGTTTCACCAGGTTTAATTACATTTAAATTAGATCTGGTTTGCAAAACAAAAAGAAAAGTCAATTCAAATCACAGTGCAAATTGCATTTCATAAGACTATCCAACCCCAAAGGCATGTACATATAGTTGCCTGCATCAACCAGTATGATCATGAGTGGGGAGAAATTAGCCCAAATAAACATGGTGTCCATTCTTCAGGAGTGTAGGCTTACTTATTTGAACCCCTTTATTATCTTTCATTGAATATGTGGTCATGATTGCATTGTAGATGGGGGTTTAATGCCTAAAATAGATAGAATTATTTTGTAAATCTTTACTCCAGGAACTCAACAACAAAAAAAGGAAGCTAGGCAGCATAAAAGGAAACTGGCATAATACTTCCATTTTGTTTCTCATTTGGGTAAAGGATGGGGGTGGTCCAGAATCAAGCATTTAATATTCCAGTGAATAGATGTCGATGTCTTATTCCTCTTCCAATAAAGTGCAGCTTCAGGCTTGAAGACTATGCACCATTTATCAAAACAAAATAATTTAGATCAATTTCTTTAATCACCATCAATCATAGCCACCTTTCAACTAATCATTTAACAGGAGGGGGTCAAAATAGTAAAACATACATGTTTTGCAATGATTTGACAAAAATATCCTGACCTGAAGGGGAAAATATAAGACTATCAAGCCACACTTCATACACCCTGTTAGTTAAGAAGAGCTCTCCAATCAGGAATTCCACCATGACACTCGACATCATCCACTAACCATTATCACCACAATCAGTGTGCCAACAAAATAACAAATATCTCTCATTTAGCTTCAATTTAAAAATAAGAAATAAACATTAGATACCAAAGTAATAAGATTTGTTCTTGAATTATGATATTTCATAGATTATTTTGTTTGCAATATTGAAAGTTGTAGATGGATGCAAGAAGAAAATGCAAGTAAACCATTCATTGATAAAAATGTGGCTTTTGCATGAATCTATTTATCTACACACCGAGACCAAGTTTGTAATACATTATAATTTGACTGTAAATCAAATGAATGAGTGAGAGTTGAATAGATTTAAAGTTTTAAACATTATGTCCTCTTTTTGAAAGACAAAGCAAATGGTTGAGACTTGAGAGATTATTATAATATGAAGGAAAAAAATGTTTTTAAAGCTAGCCTGAGAAGGGGCTTGGAAATGTAATCTCTGCATGCATGTTGAGGTAAATTGAAGGCTGGTCGTCTAAACCACCAATAATTACACATCGCACCATTCGTTTCAGTTAAGAATGCATTCTTTCATGCATCGTTTATTGAACTCATTGGGAGAGTATATGAAAATCAGCTTGTAACATGTACACACTGGTTATATACACTCTGGTTGTATACAGAAAGTGCATGCCTAAAGCTATGCATGCAACCCATGCACATCACATGTACAATGCAATTGCAGTCTACATAGTTTATGTTGTTTACAAGTACAACAACAGGTCACTGTTTGACCTACATTCAGTTAGGCAAATCTAGAATTGTCTAGACTGCAACTAGTATGGGTTTTCCTACGAAAATACACCGCGCTGGTGGACTGTACCAAACGGAAGAAAAAGACCCTAATAATATACTACAGAAAATACCTGGGAACATTTTTAAATTCAGATCTTGAAATAACAAAAGGTTGTAACAGCCATTTCATCAGTCTAACTAAGATATTTTACCAATCTGTAAAGTGAAACCTTGTTATAACGAGCATGATGGTTCTCAGATAGCCTTGGGTTTAAAGCAATTACCTCACTATATCATTATCAGGTAACTTATGTGATAACAGGTCTCCTTATAAAGAGGTTCCACTATAATAATGATCAATTTTCACAAACAAAATATTACATCTATCAGGTTTGCCTACAATGAAAGTGATTCAATCAATTTTGTTATGGGGCGATTTTATCATTTTTCTTTTAACTTGACATGAGGAAAATGGAAATCTATAATATAGATTCAGAATAGAAAAGAAATGAGCCTGGGGGTTAGACAATTAGATTATGGAAATATCATTTTTCTTGCATCATTTTAATTCTTCATCACTGCAAATGATTTCACCAACTAAAATGACTAGAGACGTCAACTTTTGCAAGGTCATGCTCTATAAGTCTCTAACCTCTGAGCTACATGGCACTCCTTCAAAGATTCTTCCTCAATGCACATACTAGACGGGTTCAGGAAAGTACCACTATGAGATGCATTCTAGCTCAGTGCGGGTTAGAACACAGTAAAGCAATTGACAGGTCTTAGGTAGAATCATAAGCCTATTTTCTTTGCTCACTTTCATTAAATTAATTTATTTCTGATCAGTTCCCATATGTTTGGATTTAAAAGAATTAGGAATGCCTAATTTTGTTACAGTGGAACCTTTTTATACCAAACTTCATTATAACGAGGTACCTGATATAGCATGGCTTGTCCATTGCTTGTGAACACTACCAAGTAACATCCATGGTGATCTGTGAATGCAAACACACACAGAGAAAGAATGTTACGACTATAGATAGCAATTGCACTTTCATTTATTGATTTTGGTATAACATATTCTTGAGTCCATGGAAAACAAAGTGGAGTATTTTTAGGGAATAGTCATGAATGAGTTAATATTAATAAAACTTTATAAACTTTAAAATAAATTGTCTTGACCTCACAAAGCATGTAGAGTAATAAAAGTTATCAACAAAAATTACCAAAACATGCAAATAAATTGAATAAGAAGGTGACAAATGATATTCAACACAATGAAGAAATTTGTTTGAATTATATAGCTTAAAGTTTAATCATTCATTGCCACAAACCAATAAATAAATTCACTGAGAAGTTGATCTCCGAGATAGTTAGGATGTATAATACCAATAAATAATGAATTCAAAATATAAAAAGAAAAACTTGAATGGCCTTAATTATTCCTCTTATCCAAATTAATACTTAATTATAAATAACGGGGAAAAAGCTAACCTATGAAGAAAAAAAAAGAATCCTGCACCAAAAAAATGAGTGTGATGATTAAATTATAGTAGAAAGAATACCTGTGCCTGTGGATAGCTGACTAGCTGTGCATAGCGAGTAAAGAACCGGCAGATAAGTAATCCTGAAGTACCACTCTAACACCAGCCTATCACCAGTCGCCAGTCCTTGTTGAACCACATCCTCAAAATATTGCTATGACTCCCTATGAGATGAAAAAAATATAACATTCATAAGAAAAAATATTCACTTAATTTCACTAACATGTTCTTGATGTGGAATGAAAATACTAGACCAAAATAGTTAAAAAAATGCATCTGTTCAGAGAGTGCAAATTAGTAATTAGCTCCTGAAAACAGTGAAATGACAAACGAGCTCCTGTCTTTCTCAGTTAAAAAATGCAAAATTTATTGATTGACTTTAGGGTTTAAACTGATGATTAGGTACTACATTTACTTTTCAGTCAAGAGCCAGTTAAGTAAACGTTAAAAAAAAATCCTTGAAAAGAAGTTTTTTTTATTACTTAGACATTTCTTGGTCCATCATTTTGTATTGTCATCAATGATTTAGAATGGGCTACAAACGATACATCCTAAACGTGCAATCAGAGTCAGGGGTTGAACAAAAACATCAGATAAAAATGTGAATTAATGGCTGCTTTCCAGTCTGGGGCTGGCATGTGTTTGCAGGACAAATTGAATGTCAGTGCAGTGGTTGGAAGAAAACAATTAGCCAGGCCTAGGCCCTAGGGTCAGTCTCTCACTCTCGGAATCTTTCTTGTTTTTAATTTAAATTTAAATAAATTATTATTAACCAGGGCCAGGCAGGAGTCGGGACCGCAATAAAAATCAATGATTAATAAATCATTGAAAGATGCTAAAAGATTGCTAGGGCTAGGCCTAGCCCTAGGACAAGTCAACTGATCTCTGTAAATCTAATAAACATTACCGGTTCTTGGATTATCTAAGGTAGATGGCAAACCATCGTTTTAAGGCCGAGTATATAGTCCAGATTGCCGAGACGGCCAGAGGCAGAGAAGCCGAGTATGAGAGAGGGACACCTTAGGCTTAGCCTAGCTTCGCCTGCCGACAAGACCGGCGTGGCTCACGTTCTAGTTCTAGCCCACCGGCACCGGCAAAGGCAAAGCCGGTGAAGTTACCGACTTTTACTTTTAGAAGTTCAGCACTTGCATGTCTTTGTTGCCATCCATTATTCAGTCTTAGAGTTAGATCGATCGACAAAATGAATCGTTTTCATTGCCTATTTTACTGGTTATTTTAGTAATAGAAGGGCCGACAGTAAGAGACTGAAATTAAATGTTAAAAGATGCCACAAAAACAAAAGATTTGTCGATCTATTCCAGCCGCGCCCCGCCCTCAGACTGCAGACCAGTTCCACTTCCAAATATTTCTTTCAAATTATAATGAAAATGAACTCACAAACTAGTTTCAGATATTATTTTAATCAAATTGTCGACATGATGACAAGTAGACACAATCTATAAAATAAGGTATTACAGCATTTTAAAATAAAATCGACTTACTATTTTGTGAAAGTTGGATTCCGCCGTTCAACAGCTGTACGTTGTCGTCTGCTATTTTAAAAGGCTCAGTCACTATTGTGATTTGTACACACAGTTGAAATGCCAAATATGTGTAATAACTTAGGAATGCCGGTGTAACTTCTTTTATTAAAAAATTAATTTGAATGACCAATTTTGGTTACATTTCACATATCTGATGAAATGTCCAGACAAAATTATATGTTCAGTGTCAATCTGTACAAAATCGGACTTCTGGTTGGTGTATCAAATCTACAATCTACGGAAAAACGTTACTGTCAACTGGGGCGCCCTTCAAGTGGTCACAAAAAATAATACGAGTTGACCTTCCTCAGATCAGCTCGATCAACGCGCTCTGCACGCACACAGAAATACAATATAAATACTAGAACCAGGGGGGTCAAACTGCGCGCTAATCTGGGAAACTTCATGGACTGGCTAACATGGAATGCTGGGATACGTTCTACGTCACTAATTTATGCATTTATTGTAATATTATTCAAACGTCATCGCGCGATTGCCATGTAAGGCCAAACTGTGACCATATTTGGAATCATCTTGAATATTTGATTTGACCTCTTTATATTGACGTCGGCTTGCAGCTTGAAGTTTATTGTTTCAACTTTGACACGGAGATTTCGTGACGATGGATATCTAAAGAAGTGAAAAATTACTCTCAAGCATAATTATTCGGTAAGTAGCTTCGTATTCATTCCATTATTTTCAAAATTCATATTCTCAGCGTTCTTTCTCATGTTCAGATTTTCTCTCAGATGCATTATTTTTGTAACAAGATTCATAAATTAAGGACTAACCCCACATCGTTCGCGACAAGTTTCTGTGGGTTAAGACGGAGTCCTTGTCAACAGTGTTTACCGCCGGAGCTCCCCGTCCCACTCGATCTAAATATACGGTACATCTGCAGTAGACGTGTAAGGTCCTTTGCCTTTAATTGGGTCCGGGCTGGGTCCCTGGGCCTGGTGCTGGTTATTAATTTATAGGCCAGTTGACTGCGTCTTAAAAATCATATTATTTGCATATTTTAACTACCTAAATTAAATTCCTAAATTCCACATGTGATACAACAACAATCTAGATTTCTACAGCATTTCTAGACTTAGTCTTAGAGTTAGATAATGAGAAAGAATCAATTCAAATTCAAGCGTTCAAACTTCAAGTAAGTTCAAGTTCAACTTCAACCCTGTCTCTGTGTCAGAAATACAGACTTAAACAAAATTAAATTTAAACATCAGTGTTGTGTGGCGCCGTGCTTCACAAGTCAAGGCGCCTAGCTCGTACTTCGTAGATGATCACAATATAAGCAGCGAGCCTTGGCTTAGCCTAGGCTAGGCCTAGGCCTAGCCCTGGCCTAGCCCTAGTAGCAGTAGCACTAGCACTAACAACAGCGCTTATTAAGTTAACTACTAAAATAAACAACTTGGACTGGGTAAACTAAGTCTAGACTAAGTAAAACTAAAAGCTATACTAAAATTATGCATCAAAATCTACCTTGAGAGTGAGTTAAACATTTGTTAATTCTTGTTAATGAATGTTCTGGTATATATATTTTTGTTTAAAGGGGTAGTTTAGTTTTGGTAGAGAGGGCGCTGCACATCACAATTTTGTGTGAGGTAATGAAAAACTGAGTGTCGAATTTGAGAGAACATGCAATTTTAATGGCAGAATAAACTTTAAAATTAAAGTCTTTATTTGGTCAAAATCGGGCCAGAAACGGCTGAAATATCAATAAATATATCTGATCTTATAATTATTTGGGGCCCAAATAATTAGATGAATTTTTCAAAAAATTTAAAAAATGCATACACTTTTTCAGAAATGTTCAAAAGCGTTTTTTAATTAGTTGCTGATGATCTCTCTATTTAATCATGATTTCAATAAATCATCACATGCATAATTTTGTATGAAAAATGGTTAAAACCAATGCCTTTTTAGAGAGCGCCCTCTTGTGTTTTAAATTTAATGGCTCTTTTTTGAATGATAATGGGCTTTTTACTTAGTCGTTTGTAATTTTGTATACCTTTCGAGCATGGTGGAGTTAACTATTAGTTTATAATGTTACTGTCCAGGTTTGGTTACTAAAATTAAGCCTTACCAAAACTGTACTACCCCTTTAATGTGATTTATTTCTATGAAATGGATTTGACTTTTCATGACCCAGTCTTCAATTCTTGGGTCTTTGCTAAAAATAGTAAAATTTAATTTCACTATGAACAAATTGTCTAAAACCAAAGTATGAAACTGTTGACTTGTGCATGTGCCTCAATTATACAAAACTGCACCATTTTGAATTGTATTTCCATTATTAACAGTCACATTCATTTCCTTTTAAACTGGATCTGTTTTTATTTAATTGTACACTTTGTGTTGATTCATTGTTTATTCTTATTTTAACAGTGTGCCCCTGAAGCTGTGGTGTTCGACAGTTCTACATCAGTGCTTACAAATCAACAACGGGGATAACTCTACTACTTCTACCAGGACTACCCACGTTCATCTTTTCTTGCGAAACAAACTATTGAGCAGTTCAAGAATAATAAATAGGTAAGTCTCCCGATAAGAGAACAGATTTTTAACAAGATGTTGCAGTGGGTGCACAGCCATGACCTATAGTTTGAAGAAGGACCTAGGCTTGGTACTAGTAGACAGATTCGATAAACTTAAATAATTCAGTCACACAATTTATCCTAATTAGTAAGGAATCTAGTAGTACTAAACCTAAGTGTGATTCATTTAAACATTGTAGCTCAGTTTACAGTAAAAAACAGTTATCACAACATAAGCAACAAGACTTGGCCTAGCCTAGTCTAGGCCTAGGCCTAGCCCTGGCCTAGCACTAGCAGCGCCTACTACAAAATCAACAACTTGGACTGAGCTAACTAAGACTAAGTCAAAATAAAAGCGATACTGGTCAAAAAATGAATGCATGATTAAAAGGAATAAAGGGAATACTTTGAATTTAATTGTTCTATTTTTTAAACTAACCATGTCTTGAATTTATGTTGCCAATTATAAAATGATGTAGACCTATCCAAATTTACCTGAGAGTGAGAGTTAAAAATTTAGTAATTCTTGTTCATGGATGTTCTGTATGTAAAGAAATGTGATTTATTTCTATGAAATGGATTTGACTTTCATGACATACAAAAGTATGAACCTGAGCTGAGCAGCATATGTTGTGTGCCTCAATTAGCAGTCACATTCATTTCTAGATCTGTTTTATTTAATTGTACACTTTGTGTTGATTCATTGTTTCTTCTTTTTTTAACAGTGCGCCCCTGAAGCTGTGGTCTGCATTGGTGTTCGACAGTATTCATCATCAGCAATACAAATCTACAATGGAGATAACTCTACTACTTCATACACTACCAGGACTACCCACGCTCTTTTTTTCATGCGTCTCCAGATAGAGAACTGATTTTTAAAGTGTTGCAGTGGGTGCATAGCCATGGTGGAGTACAGTTTGAAGAAGGACCTAGGCAGTAGACAGGCTCGATAAACTTAAATAAGTCAGTCAGTCACACAATTTATCCTAATTAGTAAGGAACATTGTAGCTCTTTACGCTATTACCAGAGGACATGATGGACAGTGACAACTGATTCGAAATTCACACACTGATGAGTATTGCTCAGATGCAATGATCCATCGATGTACAATTATGTAGTAATGATCCATTGACAAAACAATTACTTATATTACTGTCCTACTGGGTATTTATAAACAAAGATTAAAGCTATGACAGCACTAGAATAAATCTTGCTTAGTATCCTCATAATGTGTGAACATACAAGATGATTCTGAAAACAATTCACAGACAAATACCCCAGGACTGCCAGCACACTCAATTAATGGTTTTGTATAGTTCAGAATTTCAGCTACATCACCAACTACAATACAGTAAAAGGATTGATATTGAAAGATAAATCCCTGTCAGCTTGTAGCTGCAAATTTGTGTGTTGAATAGAAGACATTATTAGATAAGTTGTACTTATTTGCACCCTTTTCAATTAGATTCTGGAATAAAATGTATATGAATACTGAATAGTGAAACCTCCTTGTGACGTGCACCGTATGCAGGCCGCATTTATGTTCTCATTGTGTCAGTACAGGTTTATTGCTGTGTTGGGCGATTGAACTATATAGTGGGGGCTCTTAGGTCATGGGGTGTGCACTTCTGGACAAAAGCATGAATTTTGGCACACAGATAGTTTAGACCTTCCTCTTCAAGAAATTTGATGGAAGCAATTTTGCACGGCCCATTCTTGGCCACCATCTTGAATTTCAAAATGGCCGCCATCTGCCACCTATTTTCATCAATATCTCAGCAACTAAAACAGCTAGAGAGTTATTTTCAGTGACTATACCCACATAATGGGGGCCAACGAATCACCTGAATCGAATATCAAGTCTTAAAATGGCAGCCATCTTGAATTTCAAAATGGCCGCCATTTGGCACCTGTTTTCATCAATATCTCAGCAACTAAAACAGCTAGAGAGTTATTTTCAGTGGCTTTACCCACATAATGGGCGCCAACGAATCACCTGAATCGAATATCAAGTCTTAAAATGGCAGCCATCTTGAATTTCAAAATGGCCGCCATTTGGCACCTGTTTTCATTAATATCTCAGCAACTAAAACAGCTAGAGAGTTATTTTCAGTGGCTTTACCCACATAATGGGGGCCAACGAATCACCTGAATCGAATATCAAGTCTTAAAATGGCAGCCATCTTGAATTTCAAAATGGCCGCCATTTGGCACCTGTTTTCATCAATATCTCAGCAAATAAAACAGCTAGAGAGTTAATTTCAGTGGCTATACCTACATAATGGGGGCCAACGAATCACCTGAATCGAATGTCAAGACTTCACATGACAGTCATCTTGAATTTCAATATGGCCGCCATGGGAGGCCTATATTTAACTCCCTCTCAGAAACTAAAGCAATTACGGAGTTCATTTCAACTGATATGCCTATCTGTTTGTGGTCAACTCATAACAATTTAACAATAGATGGATGGAAGCAATTATTCACTTCCCATTTTAACCGCCATCCTGAATTTCAAAATGGCTGCCATCTGAAACCCTATTTTCTCCAATATTTTAAAAACTAAAACAGCTGGAGAGTTTATTTCAGCCGGGTACACCCACATTTTCTGGGTCAACGAATCACCTGGATCATCTTGATAAGGTTCAAATAGTAGCCATCTTGAATTTTCACGGGTAGCCTCTTCAATTATGTATCTCAGAATAAAATTAGTAAGTGCATTTCGATGGGTATGCCCATCTTAGGTTGGAAGCAATTGAGCAATGTTGCTGATATATAATGATATAAAGATAATTTGAACAAAGTAGAAGTATAATTGACCTTCTTCGATTCATTAAACAAAGTTATCGGGTAGGAGGTAGTTCAAAAGAGAATCAATGAGTTTAGTAACCTACCTTTTGAAAAGCATTTACATTCATTCGAGCATTTTTGCAAATGCTTCAGTCCCCATTAATGAAAACTAACTAAATGGAAAAAGTTTGAACATTTTGTTGACCTTTCTGTTGATCTTTCTTACAAAAACGATCAATTTTCTGATGGATAGACGTCATCAGGTAGTTTGTTTCGCGCACTGTCTCTGTTCAGTGTGTGTTGAAATGCCAGGATGTCTTCCTTCAGATATCTTCCTTCACCCTTTTTGTATTGTGCGACATTTCTGAAATGTAGACCTTTTGCCAGTCCGATCTGACGGTCGGGAGACTCAATGTGGCCTGTTTTTGAGACACTCCAGATGAACGAATTGGGCGTCGGTGTTTCAAATAGCTGGTCTTGGGAGATTGCTACGTTTCTTTCACTTATGATTCATTGCATAGGACTGTTGTTTGATTATTGCAGCCAAATGGCTAGTAGTCCACCCTTGGCATGGAATTACATGTATGTACTACGCCCCACAATTATTTTTGATGTTGTCTTTAGGCGATACTAAGATTTGGTGTGTTCTTGTTGGCTTTAGATTCACCCTAATGCCGGATTAAATTGAAATTCAGTTGATTGCATCTGAGACTCCTAATATCAGGGCAGATGAGTGTCATGTTGAGCATTGCGTGTTCCTCTCAGTGTGGTGATCCTTCTATAGCTTTGTAATCCCAAATATAAACCGAACACAAAAAGTAACTCTACCCCTAAGCAATTGCCCATAATTTCATAACCGATTATTGTTTCAAGATGTCATCTTACCACAATATTGGCACAGTTGTTATGTTCGATATGTTTGAAAATCAGAGATATTCATTACTTTATGGCTGAATGAGCACAGATTAAAGACAAAATGTCCCAATTCAAAAGTCACAAGGTATTGCGCGTGCCTGTACATTCTTGTGAATCCGCACATGTGGCGGAATGCATTTATCATGGTTTATGAAACAATGCTGTTTGATATTCCATTCATCTTGATTTGTTGATGGCACATGTGGTAAAATGCATTATTTGCAATTGTAAAACAGTGCATTTTTTAATTGTCCAACTCTCAATAATTTGTAATGATGATAAAACTTTTGCGAATTTTGAAATATGACTATTTGTTATGTAATGTGTGCTCACTCAACCATGGATTAATGGTTACCTCTTATTTTTACACATTGTTTTCCTAACTACCATATGGATATATTGGCAAGACGAAATCTTGAAGCGATTCTTGGTTTTGAAATTATGGGCAATTGCTTAGGGGTGAAGTTACTTTTTGTGTTCGGTTTAGTTGCTACAAACATAAAAGAGAATAGTTATATGTTATTATCTTGACTGCCAAGGGATTGGTGATTGCAATAATGGAACAAAGTAACAGTCACTTATAATGTTTGTTCAAATAGGTAATTTAAGGTGAAATGAGACATTGGACAGTGTGAGTTGCTTTCCGATAAATCTTAACGTTCAGGCTACCATCAAGTTCGATCACTATTATGACTATATAAAAGTGTCAGGGAACACTAACGAATTATCCTTCCCTTCGTTAGGAAACTAAAAGTGTACTCCTGCACAAATTGTTTCTTGAGTTTGGGATGAGTGTCATCCATGTAACAATACCACCAAATGTATGGTTTCGGTGCATTGTCAATGTCTATTTTTCAAGTGTTTCATTTAAAAATTTCATAGGATGGGAGTGAGAGGGAATATTATTGCTTTTGTTGGTAAAAGATCCCTTGTAGCCAATGTATGTAGACCCTGTATGTGTACATGTTCTGTCAGGGGTTAGAAACCTGGCTCACAGACAAACTGGTCCAGACCTATCCTATTATATCTGCTCTTGTGTAACATACATGTCACCACATAGCCAACTCTCGATTAGGCGTATAGAAACTATCGAGAGTGGACACGTGGAAGACGAGAGCTTCGATCGTTATGACGCGACTTTACGTACATTACCTACTTTAGTTCCCATAGACAAAACAACACTTCAGGACACAATTATCTAGCGTATATATAGGACCAGCATGTCTGAGTTATATTGTCCAACTCCTGGAAGCAGATTCCTATAGCGGCATGACACTCAACACCAAATTCAAGAAATAATTCGCGCAGGAGTTAATCAATCACTTGAACTCCATTTATCCGGACTTAGCGTTACCTATCTAGGAGAAGGAGGGCATGTGGGCACTTAATTGTGGTTGCTTGGAAGATTTATCGGAGAGAATGTCACACAGTTGGTTTATATAATATTTCACCTCCAGTCACCCCTGTGAACATTAGGAGTGATCCATACATTGTTCATTCCGATCCATATCAATCCCTTGACTCTCTCCACTTGTGGCTAATCTAATTGGGCTTTTAAAATGGTCCAAAGCCAACTAGATAAACCCACACTTAAAAGGACATATCGTTCTAACCCATATCAAGGGTGCCTTAAAAGCTCTTTGAAGGAATTTGGCATCAGGAACAAGCCGTCAAGAACATTACACCACATCTTATCATCATAACGATACGACTGAGAAAAGGAGCATGTATGGGAGGTGCATATGATTCCTTTGCACGGACAAACTACAAAAGGATGTTTGCAAGGAATCCCATAAATGAGATACGGAGCTGTCTCTCAAAACCATATTCGTGGAACACCGAAGCAAGAATTAAATCAATACAATGATTCACAAGATGGCTACCACCTGATATTTTAAAAGCAATTCACGTAATTTAGTGACATCGACATTAAGTAAAACCAGTCAAATTAACTGTGTTGCAGTGAGATCTGTAATACAGAGCTAGAGCTGAATACAGTTCCCAGGGTGGCCATCTTGAAATGTATGATGACTGTCATTTGAAGACATCTATAAAGTCGATCTAGGTCATTAAATGACGCCAACAATGACGTCATAACCTCTGACATTATTATCCAGATGTTATTGTTTCTGAAATATGAACCCCTTGCTTAAATATAGGAACTGAGTGTGCTATATTTACAAAATATATGAGAATGTCACAATTTTGAAGCGAAAAAGATTTCAGGTGGTGACCATTTTGAAATTGAAGATGAAGGTGAAAAATTGCTTCCAACCACTGTAGGTGCATCTGAATTAGGTCTTTCAAATGTACTCCATGTTATTTATTGCGAACACCAGACTGCATACCCACAGTAATGTACTCTGTTGTTTTTTAGTCTCGCAGAACTTCAAGATGGCCCAATATTGGCTTTCAACCTCATGTTTCTTTCAAAGACAGACAAGTCGTTGGCCCCAGCAAAAAGGCATAGCAACTGGAAACAAACTTTGTACTGTTTTTAGTTTCTGATATAATAAAGAGTTAAATATGCTAATCCCCATGGCTGCCATCTTGAAATTCAATATTGCTGCCATTTGACGCCTTTGAGGTGGATTCAGGTGATTCGTTGGACCCAAATAAGTGGGTATGGCCGCTAAAATTAAAGCTTTAGCTGTTTTAGTTTCTGAGATAAAGGAGATAAATGGAAAGTGCATAATTGCATCCAACCATATATTGGTAGATTGTTACAACTTACAAACTTGACCACAACCAGATAGGCATTTCACTTGATATGAACTCCGCCATTGCTTTCGTTTCTGAGATGGAGTTAAATATAGGCTTCCCATTTCAAGATGGCTGCCATCTGAAGTCTTGATATTCGATTCAGGTGATTCGTTGGCCCCCATTATGTCGGGTATAGCCACTGAAAATAACTCTCTGGCTGTTTTAGTTACTAAGATATTGATGAAAACAGGTGCCAAATGGCGGCCATTTTGAAATTCAAGATGGCTGCCATTTTAGGTCTTGACATTCGATTCAGGTGATTCGTTGGCCCCCATTATGTGGGTATAGCCACTGAAAATAACTCTCTAGCTGTTTTAGTTACTGAGATATTGATGACTAACGGGTGCCAGATGGCGGCCATTTTGAAATTCAAGATGGCTGCCATTTTAGGTCTTGACATTCGATTCAGGTGATTCGTTGGCCCCCATTAGGTGGGGTATAGCCACTGAAAATAACTCTCCAGCTGTTTTAGTTACAGAGATATTGATGCAAACAGGTGCCAGATGGCGGCCATTTTGAAATTCAAGATGGCGGCCAAGAATGCGCCGTTCAAAATTGCTTCATCAAATTTCTTGAAGAGGAATTTTGAAATTCAAGATGGCTGCCATTTTAGGTCTTGACATTCGATTCAGGTGATTCGTTGGCCCCCATTAGGTGGGTATAGCCACTGAAAATAACTCTCTGGCTGTTTTAGTTACTAAGATATTGATGAAAACAGGTGCCAAATGGCGGCCATTTTGAAATTCAAGATGGCTGCCATTTTAGGTCTTGGACATTCGATTCAGGTGATTCGTTGGCCCCCATTATGTGGGTATAGCCACTGAAAATAACTCTCTAGCTGTTTTAGTTACTGAGATATTGATGACTAACGGGTGCCAGATGGCGGCCATTTTGAAATTCAAGATGGCTGCCATTTTAGGTCTTGACATTCGATTCAGGTGATTCGTTGGCCCCCATTAGGTGGGTATAGCCACTGAAAATAACTCTCCAGCTGTTTTAGTTACAGAGATATTGATGCAAACAGGTGCCAGATGGCGGCCATTTTGAAATTCAAGATGGCGGCCAAGAATGGGCCGTGCAAAATTGCTTCCATCAAATTTCTTGAAGAGGAAGGTCTAAACTATCTGTGTGCCAAAATTCATGCTTTTGTCCAGAAGTGCACACTTGGTCTCATATATTGACCTAAGAGCCCCCACTAATAGTAAACTTCATAAAACCTGGTGGCAGCCTGGTCTTGATCCTGCTCATAATGCCTTTCTAGATCAGGTGCATGCTTCCACTGTAATGTATTAATTGAATTGAACTCTTACTAAAATATTGTATTATTATTTTGTGATGATTATATTATACAAATCTAGTCTCTGGAGTTCATGTTGTGCAATAATGATCAACACATATTAAACACATATCATTGTATTCAATATTCATACTAATTGAGTGACATCGCAGTTAAATCAAATTTAAATTGAGCACAATTCGTTTTGTTTAAATTGATATTCTGGGTAATTAACTATATTGTGTTCAAATAAGACAATTACTTCAAATAGTGAATGTTGCTGATTCATTTGATTGGTCAATCAAATGGTGAAAAATGTTTGTTGGGAAATGACTAGTTGAAATTAATTGATAGGAGTTGCAATATGTTTTGTTGATGCAATTTATAAGTTTTATATTTGTACCCTGTACATCAGTTTGCATTATTTTGTGCACAATCTTGCCACAACATGACTTAAATTATTATACTACTATTCTATACCTCTCATGTTCAATGCGTATCCCCCTCTCCTAAATTGTATTTTTCTTTGCCCTTCTATCTTCTTTTTGTTTCTCTCCCAGTTTTTCTCCTATATTGCCTTTCTCATTTTCCCTCCTAAATATATTCTTGTTATATTCAAGTAGTAGTATGTGTAGTATTTGTAGTAGGTAGTAGTAGTAGTAGTTGTTGTAGTTGTTGTTCTTATCGTATGGTAGGTTTTAGTGGCATTTATTTATTTTTATAGGGATGTAAGATATCCATAATTCAAGTTTTGTTTTTTCTTTCAGTGAGCAAAAAATGATTACATTTCCAAATTATTATAAAATGCTTATACTTATATATCAAGTTTATCAAATTGGATTCACATTGATTCTTGATAAATTGATGAAGATCAATTTAGTTTTGTTTAATGTTGAGAATTAATGAATTTCAGACAACTAGCATACTGGAAGTACATAACTTTTCTATTTAAAAAAGACTGCTAAAAATTTTGTTTTAGTAACATTTAGTTCATATTTATTGTATGTACAAAATATTACTCAAACCAAGTTATTTACAAAAGCCAATATATTTCCTGTATATGTATAGCTGTTATATAATCCTAATACACAATTCGTATGTAGGAAAGTACTTTTATTTTTCTCAGCAATATCTTATAAAATAAAAAGAGACAACTGATTTAGAAATTAAAATCTTGATTTGCACAGAAAATACCTTTAGAGATAATGTTTTGTTTTAACAGAAAGTCGTTTTGTCTTTTTATCATTCTGATGGAAGTTTAATGTCGACATTATTTAAAACTATGTTTCATGCTGTTGCTATTTGAATGGTATGAATTTGCATCTTTCCACATTTCCTAGTGTATGTAGATTAATCATTTGAAAACAATTCATGAGATTGCAATAATTATTTTGGCTATCTATGATTGCATGATTATGTGGCAGAATCGGATGTGTCTGTACAATGTGTGTATATGAAAAGCTTAATTATAAAAGGCGCTAAATCCACTTTTTAAACTTTTTAAAACATTTCTTTGCTCAATTATTTGAATAGGAAAAGGGAACGTTCCATATTTTGAATTTGTATCGTGTAATTTGTCCTAAAATGGTTGATTTCTACTTTAATAGCTTCCTGATATTAGGGAAAGTGGATTTAGCGCCTTTTGGAATTAAGCTCTTCATAATGTGTGTGTGTGTATGTGTATGTTTGTTTATTTTGTGTCTAAGTTAATTTACGTGAAAAGGGGTCAGTCAATTTGTCAACATCTCAAATTCAACTGAACACGGTAGACAGTATTCATTTATACAAGTTTTTAACTAGATAATTAATCACTAAATCATTCTATAACTTACATGAAGAGCGTCTGTATCAGACATTTAACCCGTTCTTGTTCGTGTTCATACAGTCTGTATTTGTTTGTATAATGTATTTGAGTAGATATTGCAGCAGAATGTGAGTCTGAAATATTCGCTTTTACTGTGTACTGATGTGTGTTTGCATTTACACACATCATATACACTCGAAATCCATTGAAACATTTTAAAATCAACATCAACTAAATTTTAGCCCACACACGTACGTACGTGTGTCAGTATCGTAAACAACGTGGTTTGACCCGACCCACTTTTAACATTAATGTGTGATTGGCTAAATGTACGCGTAGATGCTATGAATATATGAATACATGAATAATAATTAATTAGCGATGACCTCTAACATGACGCAGTTTGCAGCTTGATATTTCGCTGCTGCAATTATATGCAGTTAATAACTGTTCACGTTCCTCAGCGAATTACCCAGCATTCCATGTTAGCCAGTCCATGAAGTTTCCCCAACCGGCCATGTTTGCTGTGTGTTAAGGCTATGGTAAAATTAGCGCGCAGTGCGTAGATTGTCTTCTAGTTATTTATATACTACTTCTATGACTAGAACCCCAACTGAATAAGCGTATAGCGTTTTAACCACAGAGATAGGCCACACCTTTATCAGTAAGTTTTTGAAAATACGCACCGAATGTCATGCAAATGTGGTAGTACGTCAGATTTTTTTCCTTTGAATAAATTATCAGACGTGGATTCATTGGATAAATTAACACATTACGCAAAAAACTAAAGTAATTACGCATTGCGCACTTGCAGTTGCCATGGCATTTAAACACGCACTTCTCAGCAAAATTGCGCTTCATAATACCAAAGACGCTTAAGTATTCTAATTCATCTCTATTATTTTAATTACGCGCAGTACTAACAGTTACGCGATGTCATGTATTTAATTGCGCACAATCAAGAAACAGGGGATTTCCCTACTAGGATCAAAATATTGTTTTTCATTGTGACGTCATAACAGAGGCATACCATAAATTCGTGCGTGATAATTGTGAAGTTCGCGCCCGCGCATTATTATGAATGAATTTACGCTAATATTACCATGGCAGCCAGTCGAATTAACATAAACATCGGTGGTTCTCTTCATTACAAATTTGGCCAACTTCCATTTTGAGTTGGGGGGGGCCTGTGCACGCAAGTGTTATACGCCCTCAACGTTCGTTGATTCAGAGATTATCACTTATTTTGCTATAAGCTGAACACAATCACTGATATTGATGAGTGATATAAAACAACTAACGAATGTGCTTGATTGTGATAGGCAATCTATTACCTCGGTGGGCTCAAAATGACTATTACCCTCAGCTACGCTTCGGGTAATAATCATTTTGAGCCCACCTCGTAATAGATTTGACTATCACAAGAAGCCCATTCGTTAGTTGTATATAAACGATACTTACTAGTGTCGTGCTAAGATCCTGAGCTACCACGCCGTGATTCCATTCCGCCTCTAAAATCAATAGGT